>JAYMFW010083320.1:0-21642 GCA_036785005.1 Tubulanus punctatus | reverse complement strand
TATGATCTATTCCTTTAACTCGTATTTCAGCATTTTTAATTCCGTGTCCAGTCGTCATAGATTTCACAAATCCTTTCACACCTTTATGAACTTGACTCATAAACACGAGCATGGAATATTTGTTAGCATTCCAGTAGTTTTTGAGGTCCTTTGCCAGAGGGTATTTAACACAGCCGAGTTCTAGTGTGATCTCAAAACAGTTTGTGTGAAGATAGTTCCAATCTTGCATGCTTCCTGAGAAATATAACCAAATACAATGACTCAAAAAGTCTCCTTTTTTATATAAGTGGCTGCTCTAAAACTGTCACTAGTCTAAGGTTTTTTATCATAAAATGTTTAACATATTTACATCAAACCCATCACTAGTAAGATCTGATTATGATAAATTGATCAAGTTTTTATGCTATGACTTTGGCCAATGTTGATTTCATCCTGAACAACATCCTAAATCAAATGTTTGAAATCATTTCTAAACACTGAACTCTTCAATCCTGTTGCTGGAAATATCTGGGTGTGAGAAGTTGATTACAATATGTACTTATTTCAAGGTTTTATACTATGAATTTGGTTAAGAACCAAAATAAATATTTCAAAACAATCTCTTAAAATAGATTAGGTATAAAACTTACCGTGTATGCTGTACCACTGCGCTCCATTAGTTACACCATCTTTGAAATATTCATTACGTGATATTTTTTCACAAGGTTTACCACCGTGCATTTTGGAATGGGCCTTTAATGAAAACAAAAAAACATTCACTTTGTAACAACTTCATGTAAAACTTAAGATTAAATTTCCCAAAGATTTTTACTTTTTTTCCAATTAATTGTTAAATCAAAGTGTAGGTCCAACACGACCAACTGGATTGGCAAAGGATGCTGCACTTATCAGATATCTTTCTTCTTTGACTGGGAAATTTGAATACTAATTTGACTAACTCAAAAACTAATGGTTGAAAAATTCATCTAAAATTCTCTAAAAAATTTTTGATATGGAAACTGAATATTGTAAATTCACATTACTATACAGTCAAACTTGCTTAATCCAGATTTCTACTTTTTGATAGCTTTTATAATTTCTTGATCAACTCGTGTATTCAAATGATCACTGTAACAAACAATTGCCAAACGAAAGCAAGGGCAAATAATTCCTGTCATGTACTCGCATTATTGACTGATCTAATATAGAGATAAATTTAACCAGTCCCAAGTGATTCAGTTTTACCCCTAAAATGCTGCCGCCAACAAACATCGGCACACCGATGGTATCATTGCTTTGGTAGCTAAAATCTGGCTACGCAGTGCGTGGTAAAAACTAGTTCTGATTTAAGGGTTAAGCGAGTCTGACTATATACATAACGTATGATAAGTGAAATCTTACCAGAGAATATGATTCAGAAAGAGCATGAAATATTTTATCATCGGGAGATTTACTATAAACGCTGGTACCAGACTCTGTATCATCGTACGGAAAATTAGCGACTAGAGAACCACCGTGCATGTTCGCAGATAATACAAACGGAATCGATTTCAGCCACTTCATTACAGCCTTTGTTTCTGGTTCGGGAAGATGTTGATGAATCGGGAATCGATCGGGAAAATTACGATTCAAATCGATGCCGTTATTATTCTGACGTCCTAAAACGCCCTGTACGTCCCCTACTTGAGCGATCTCGTGTCCATCTGGGTTCATGCTGGGCATTATATGTATTCGTGTATTGTCGACTAGGTATGTGATGAATTCATTTTTTCCGTAGTTTTCACACAGAAGTTGTATCAATAAAAGTAAGATTTCACGACCGACCACTTCGTTTCCGTGCATATTGCCGATATATTTAAACTCGGGTTCACCTGAAATTCAGAAAATTTGTCTAAAAAACTTTGTTTTCCCTATAACATTCACCTGATCACAGAAAGGAGAAACAAAGTCACAATAAAGTGAAAATCCCACAATATATAAAATTGAAATCGAATACAAAGTAAATAATAATCAGAATTTAAAAATTCTAATGAGACATGACATTTCGGAATCTATCTAGAGACATCGTCAGGTATGAAGAATATTGAAAAATTCATATAAAAGGTTTGTATACACAGAATCAAGTTAAATTGAGTAAATTAGTGTGAGTGAATGAATAGTATTAATAATTAGGAGCTGACGAGGCATGAAGAGATGTACTTAAGGAGATGAGAATAATGAGGAGAAAATCCAGAATTCAAATAAGTGGTAATTGCGGAGTTGCTAGTAATTCACAATAATCAATTCTCCAGATTTATCACAGTATTACTACTTAAACGTTGTACTCTTTACTTCCATACTTCAGACTTGCTATCCAACTTGTGGATAAAACTAAGATATAAGAAAAATCCCTCGATTTAATTCTTATAACAAGTCTTTCGACCGTATCCTAACGGTCATCATCAGATACTGACTAGGAAAGTTTAAACATATTTTGATTCTAGTAATATAAAAAAATTAACAAAGAATATTGTGTTTTTTTTCGTTCATCACTAAAATGAAGATGTATGAGTGTTATCTATGAATGAAATCATATCCGAGTTAAGCAATATCATGCTATTACAATGTAGACAGAGAAGAACCCAGACTGAATACACGACAGGTTGAAATAAGTATTCATACACAATTCAGTATCAATAATTAATCGTTGTTTATTGCCTCAAATGAATATATTAGAAAAGCACAAAAGAGGATTACAAAGCAGTGTTGAATAGATAGGTTTTGATAAAAAGATTTTATCTATAAAATATGAATGTAATAGATAAAACTACGAACCTGGTTCATGTATTCCAGGGTTATCTGTTATTTCCATCACTTCAAGATCACGTCCTTCTACCGACTTTCCGATAGAATACACTCGTGATATCGTAGGACATTTCTTCTGATATTTCTGCATGAATTTTATCATTTCCTTCTGATTGTGATGTTTGAATACTGTTGGATGAATCAATTCAAGTCTCTCGTGGTGGGAAAAATCTGAGATATTCTTCACAAACGCCATAAACTTCTTAACAGCGGCATCATCTTGTCCACTGTGAGAATACAATATTTTTAAATCAGTAACAATGCCCAGAGGGGTAGTTATTTTAGGCCACGTTTACACGATTGGAATTTTTACCAAAATTAAGTATAATTACAAAAACATGGACAATCAATTAATGAGTATTCGAGGATTCAGTAACTAATTCTGACCCCCTCCCTTGCTGTTTTACTTTATTGGTCTATAGGAGAAACTCTGTTGACTATTAGACCACCTACCCAGTGGAAATGTATTATCAAGTGAAAGGCCTCATAAATCAAATTATAGCATGTTAACAATAATTGCTTTTTGCATGAAGTTGAGTCATACATGCAATTACACTGAGTATAAAGGGAATATAAATTGTCTGAGATACATTTCATAATGAGGATGATGATTTATTATGGAAATATAGTATTCAATAACACTATACAACACAGATGTCATTGCTAAGGTTGACGATAATCTCATCTTTATCTGTACCTATTTGTAATGCCAAACCTAAACATCAAATTCATTCCGATAAAAAGTAGGTATAATATTGAATTTTAGCAGCAGTTTTACTCAATATGCGAAATATTCAAACATCAAATCTACAACGACTGACAACTGCGACAGCTGGTCTTAAAAAAATCTATCAATGCACCATGTATATCAGATAAAACGAGATATGAGAACAATTGAATAAGATATGGCCGTATTATTATTGATCAGGTAAAACTTGAAAATGAAGGAAACCTGATTATAAGAGACCTCATAAACTGACTGTTAATAGTGACAGCTTTTTACTACAGTAGACTCCAGCAAACTCGGTAAACCGGTTAAGTCGGTTGACATCCATAAAAATTTTCTGTTCCCTATGCTTTGCTGTACTAAAATATCTCTGATCTTTAAGCCGGTATCCCCTAAACTCGGTGAAAAATTGCCGGTCCCA
Organism: Tubulanus punctatus; assembly: GCA_036785005.1. Taxonomy (NCBI): domain Eukaryota; kingdom Metazoa; phylum Nemertea; class Palaeonemertea; order Tubulaniformes; family Tubulanidae; genus Tubulanus; species Tubulanus punctatus. The sequence goes on along the minus strand of JAYMFW010083320.1, from coordinate 17,671 downwards.
TCGGAACCGAGTTAGGCGGAGTCTACTGTAACACCATAGACTAATGATATAGTAATCCTATGAGAACACTAACAGTAAACTATATATGGATAACAGAAAGATACATACCTCATTGAATTTGATCCTCTTTCACTTGAATTATTAAGTTGTGAATTCAGTTTAAATGTTATTTCAACTGCTTTTTCAGACTTAACTTTGACGGTTTTTGTGACACTATCATACCTACAAATTATGAATATATGAAACAGTTTTTTATTCACTATCATCACTAATTTCTATCAGTAAATTGATATAGATATGTACCCTTTCTTTGACGCTGTTATTTGATAAGTTCCAGGACGCAGCAATCTCCAGTAATCACCAAATGAAGCCGTTAAAATCTTGTGATTTATGCCGTGTACTGAGATTGTAGCATTTTCAATAGGTTTTTGAGTTGAAGAATCCACCACAAAACCTTTAACGCCTTTATGTACCTTAAATTGTTGGGAGAGAAATCGTTATAGTACATAGCTTGGACAAAATGGCACAATTTTAAAAATATTTTGACTCATTACGGATTAATATTTAGAAAAAACATAAAACCATGAAAATCACGGTTGAAGTTTATTGAATTATTATCATCAATATTCTAATCATCAGTATTCACAAATTAGATATTACAAATGGATTTACTATAATAAGACAAGTGGTGGTCGTGGTTATGGTTATCAATATTCAAGTGGATATTGAATGCAGGTCTCAAGAGTTGGATTGGATGAAAATAATTTCAATGTATCGACATCATTACTTTGACATAGAATGATTGATTAATAATCATGACGAAAAAAACAATTGGTGAATATATGAAACTCAATTTTTGTGCAACAGATGAATTTTTAGGAATAAATATTTAGATCAATGCATGATGATAAATGTTAGTCTCGATGAGGTTATCTCAGATATCTGATGATGGCAGAGCTGACAACCTTGGAAAATGTCAAAGAGGGACAAACTACACATTATAGAGCAACATTTATTAAAGAATTCGGCAAAAATTTGGAGGGACATTTCACTTTTGTAAGCAGGACAGTCTTCACATTTTAAATGAAATTTTTTCGCAACGAAAAAGGTCAATTGCAGATCTGTGATTGATTATTTGATTGATGAAATTTAAAACTCACTTCTTGTATATAGGCTAATAGAGCAGGTTTGTTATTAAGCCATTCTGTAGTTAGATTCCCGGGTTGAGGATATTTACAACATGATAGTTCTATAGTAATCTCCATACAGTTACTGTGTAGATAATTGAAGTCTTGCATACCACCTGTAATCAATAAATATAAATTCAACGATTTTGAAATTACCACAAAATCAACAACTGTATAAACAGCAGTCAATTCTTAGCTGTATCTGTAAATGGTGTATTGATTATTGATTCTATTCTTTTGTAGTTTTGCTGATGACTTATTAGAATACTTATATATATTTAAGTACAGAGTAGTTGAATACAGTAAAATAAGTCATGTAGAAATACTCAAAAGCTGGATGTAGTTATTCTTTATTTCCAATATTTATTGACACTGTAACATTCGAAACAACTTTCCTAGAATTGAGTTTAAATCAAATCCTCAGTAATCAGCAACTAGTGAAAGCTTTGCTCAAAATATTACCACTTGATAGGAAATTATTAATCAAAGTTACATACCTGGTACATCGTACCAATGAGCACCATTGGTTATTCCATCTTTAAATGTTTCTCCTTTAAAACATTCAATTTCAGTGTGCATAGTACGATGATTTTTAGAGTAAACTATAGCTAAATGTTTAAACACTGCATCATCTGGAGCCGGACTATAATGACCAGATCCCTGATGTTTCTTAGCATCATCGTACGGATAACTAGCGACTACACTCCCGCCGTGAAGATTAGCTGATAATACAAACTTATTCTGCGTTATCCATCTCATCATCGCTACTGTCTCTGGAGCGTAAACTTTGTTCTGATTATTCTCGAACTGATCGGGAAAATTTCGGTTCAGGTCAATATTTTGAGCGTTTCTCCGACCAGTCACTCCGACGCAATCTCCAACTTTCGACAATTCAAATCCATCCGGATTCATCGATGGCATTATATATATATTTGTCGAATCGACTAAATGTTTCACGGCAGGATCGTGTTCATAATTATCTAACAGATACTGAATCAAATAAATTAGAATTTGTCGAGAAATGACTTCATTTCCATGCATGTTGCCTACGTATTTAAACATAGGTTCACCGGCCTCTACCTTATCGATATTGTCAGTTATCTGCACAGCCCATAGGTCTTTACCTTGACTACTTTTTCCTATAGAATGTAGTTTAGCGATGTTTTTATGTTTATCGACGTAAGATTGTAAAAGTTTCGTCATTTCACCGTAGTGGTGATAATGAGAAGTGTCAATCGATGTATCTGTTATTTTTTTACTGTCTATAAGCCGACTGTTACAAATTATCCACAAAGTTAAAAACATATAAACGAGAACGTAGCGAAGATTGCAGCAGTCAAATTTGAATGTCAAAACAGATGACATTATTTTTTGAAATGAAGACGTCATCTTTTTAGTCAGCACTACACACACCACAACGGAAAATAGAATAGCGAAATTATTCACCACATGATGTACGAATGATCCTAATACATAAATTGAAGAAACTAAACCAGTAAAATTAATTTAGCATACGGCGACTTCCCGACTTCGGCAACCAGGAAATGATTTGCTTCCGGGTTCTGATTTCTCGAATCTGTAGTAGCAGTGCATCACAGGCAAGTGTATCGTTTCATGTTAATAATCGAAAGCAACCGAATTTATACATTCAACAAGGTCATGTTTATTTTTGCTAAAGCAAATCTACAAGAAAACTATAGAAATAATTTAAAGATAATACCTTTTTGTATAAATCTTCTATTTTGTACACAAAGCCAATTTGATATATACTAATAGATATGATTTTTAAAATCGATGTTTCGTCTTTAAAGTTTATGCTTTTATGCATTGACTGGCTGTTGAGTCCACTACGCGTTACTCCGCCAAACCTCCAGTAAGCACCGCATTCATTGCGTAAGGGTTTTCGTGCTAGAAAGTTCTTGTACGTTTTACTACTTTTTGAATAAGATTTTAGTTCAACTTGAACTCCTCGAATTATTTTAATAAAATGCCACGCAGAAGATCCGCATCACCGATGGGCGGCAGAATGAGCCCCAGGTAAGATGATTACACGAGAATCAATCAAATTCAATTTAATTTTAATCGATTTCAGCCAGTTACGTCACTGGTTACACAAGTGTATAGAATTCATTGTTATCAGTTAATAATTGATGACTGTATAGTAAAGGTCGATTTGAATTGTCCACTGGATTTGGATTCATTCCACGGGCAAAGTTGTATTAGAAGAAAGTCATCAATCAATTAAGAAGTAGGAATGATTCCCACAAGGTCAACTTAAAATTGACGCTGTCCAATCTCCTCCTCAATCAAATGTTTTTGCCAGCCATAGGAGCGTGCAGATTTTCTTTGACCATTGTACATGTTCATGCACTAGTCATACGATGATTCATTCAGTCATTTTAACAAGTATTTGTTATTCTGTATTTCAGTCGAGCACCTCCACGTATGCAGCATCGACAACCAGCACCAGCGCCCTCTAGAAATCTACCAGCTCGTGCACCTCCTGGTTCACCCGCTCAGGCTGGGCCCCCTCAGTCATCAGGTCCTGGATTGTTTGGTCAAATGGCCGCCACTGCTGGTGGGGTAGCCATTGGATCTGCTGTGGTATGTATCTAACCTGAATATTCCAAGCAAAGATTTCAATTTTGATAAACTCTCAGAGAACATGCCGTGATTTATAACTAAACTAGTTTATAGGTCCTGGAATGTGAATTTGAAATGATAGCAGAAATTGATGGGGGTTATCATTATATTCACATCTAATGATATAAATCGAAAATAGTGCCATATTAATACTCTGTTGACTCTTAACACACTAACACTCTATGACGTATCACCACCTGCTTATACAATGGCATTATTTCAACTTATATCAAACAACATCTAAAATGCGACCATAAATATTTCAGGGACATATGATTGGTAATTCTATGTCAGGTGGGAGTGGTCAAACGGTCGAAGCTGCCCCGCCTCAATCTATTCAATATCAAGATGTACCTCAACAACAACAACAGTATCAGCAGTATCAGGGAAGAGTGTGTGAATTTGAAATGAAACAATTTATGGAATGTGCTCAAAATCAACATGATTTATCATTGTGTCAGGCATTCAATGATTCATTGCGTCAATGTAAACTCGCTAATGGTAAGTTATTATATGCAGACGGTTTTTTAATCATTCAAACTAATTACATTCGACTTCTGATCCAGTATTCCTCTTGATGATTGCTTTATCTGGTACATATTCTAATGTGGAGATCCAGAGGCATGTTTTGAGTGATTAACACTATCACAGGCAATTTTCTGACTACAGCAACACTTTAGAAGTGATCCGCCTAATTCGGCAACCTTGAGACCAGTAGATTTAATACAAATTAAACTAATTAAGTTAACTAAACTTGACTTATTTCATTAGAAACCAAAAATTAGATTTTAGTCCAAAATTATGTGAAAATGTAAATAAAACTGATCTGAATTAACCGAGTTCGACTGTTCATCAACTAAAGAAAATGGTCTAGTGTTGGTCAGTCAATAGACTTACTCAATTTCCGGTGTATTAAAAGTTTAATTTGGGTGGTGAAAATTTTGGAAATATTGAATATTAACGATGATATAATTACCAGAAATAATTACCTAAACAGCACTTTAAGACAGCCTGTAATCCATCTTCTACCATCCATGTCAAAATAATGATGTTCTCAACAAATTAATGACAGTTGCCATATTCATGAAATATTATACTTTTGAATTTTTTTTTTCAGGTCTTCAGTAACACTGATTACAATGACTTCACGCTGTGCTGTTTGGGAATTGCTTAAACCTTGAATCTGAATTTTAGTTGAGTACTCGTAGAGAAGATGCAGTGATTTATTGAACAAACTATAGTATTTTAACATCCAGTTTGTGTTCTATAATTTGATCTCTGTCTTTATATAAATAGAATGTTGTACAAATCAATTTATAGATAGCTCTTTACTGACAGAAATAAATTATTGATTGTTTGAAATATTTTGTTGTTTATAGTATTTGTACTAGAAATCGAGGATGATTAAAATAGCTCTGCTGATAGTTGTGGTGGTAACATGTCAAAGTGCAGTTGTATGAACTCTCTGAAATTTGTGGTTGAAGGTCCAAGAAAAAATGTGTTAATCTGTTAATCCTACCCAGAACAATAACCTCAACTTGGTAAATCTGGGACCGACCATAACAAAAAAAACAACTCCGTGGTACAGGGGTTAGCACATCTGCTTACAGCACAAGAGGTTTACAGTTCGAACCCCGGGTAGATACAAAACTAAACCGGTGTGTGGGGAAACACATACAAAGGCCTCCCCCGTCCTGAGAAATCCAACTAACATCATAATTATTGAAAGGGATTGACGACAAAACACTATAGTAAACATTGCCCAACTCAGACTTTTGTTTAACCATATCATTTTATCTGAGTTCCTATTTATCTCAATGCAGAAAAATGCCTAACTTGGAAAAAAATTTTCCAGTCTGAGATCGGCAAGGTTTACTGTGTAATGTGAACGCAGGCTGCCAGTGTTTCACCTCTGATATTGATCCAAGTATGATTGTGAAAATCCTTTTTCAACAAATCTGTCAATCATCGTTGTGACTACATCCAGTACAAAATTAGATCAATTTTCCACTGCATCGATGGCAATTTGAAAATTGTATCATCTTCAGCAGGATTTTTGAATAAAGTGATCTCATTATGACCAATCCAGCTCATATCTGGACCCAACAACTGATGGACCTAATACAAAAATAGAACTTTTCTGAAGCGAGCTAGATTTAATAGCTAAAACGATTTATTTGAAACATACAGTAAATGAAGTACAATATTTACAATATTACAGATGATGAAGTGTAGATAGATTTTCTTAAAATTTTACAGATACAAAACTCGTTACAACACCATCATTGGGACTCAGTATTACGTAGCTTTATAACGAATTTGGCGTTATAACAGATGACAATTTAATCAAATTGAAACTCAAATCTGGCATTATAACAGCTGTGATATTATGAAGGATGGCGTAATAATGATATTTGACTGTATACCATAATTACAGTAAACATTCCTTAATTCAACAAAAGAAATGATAATATGGAACCATGAAACTTTGTCCAACTAATCCGTTTCATTTGGCTTTACTTTATATCAACGGATTGCGTAATATAGTGTAGAAATTAAACCACTGCGGGCGGAGTGTAACCAGAACTGTGTTCTATGCCTAGGAACACAGTGCTTGTTCCATGTCTCGGAATTTTAACAGTGTCTCGTGTTCAATTATCAGTTGTTTCTATTTGCTCATCTATGTTGATATCAGATTTTTCTGCAACAAAGAAAATAATAATTCAAATCGTTTGTTTCTACACGAGAGTTCTTGCATAATTAAATCATAATCAAGTAGAGTAGCGAACCCTTATGCATCAAGTCTGATGGTGTGGGAGACATTTTAGTTTATACAACTTATCAGAATTCACACATACAAACTGATTTAAACTCCGACTGAGTAGAATATTGTGTGACTTTAACAGATCCCACTTATCTAAGGCCATTGTTGATTCAAAGATTAATCTCTATAGGGTCTTCTATTAGATACTTATGAGTAGAATTACTGGTTTACTCTTCTTGATCAGGACAGAAAAAAATTGTTCGATTTTAAGACCTTGACTGAGTTAGAAACCAATCAATGAATAACATAAGAGTCCATAAAATATGTTCACCTGCAGTAACTCGGGTCTACTGTAGTATCTTATTCTATGATAATGCTTACCTTTTTGAAACTTTGAACAAAAGTTGTTGTGAAACCAGGAACGTTCTGTAGATCATCGATCTAAATAAAATAAAATAATTATTCTGAATTACTGGGTATAACATTTGTACAATACAATCCCACCTTACTTATATATACGTACACCACTAAAATCACCATTTATTTCTCTGTATTTAATTATCAACAGACATCGTTTTTTGCCAACCGTTTGCAGTTGAAGTATGTCTTTCTCTGACCCTTTATTTAATGTTTCCAGAATTTCTTGACCTAAAGATAGAAAATGTCAGTTAATTATATAGTTGTAATGTAATTTGAATGGCTTTGGTTTCAAGTTGACTGTGGATAGTAATTATGATCCAGACATTTGTCAGGGGGTAGGTGTTCAGGTTTAGAAAAGTGCACCTTTACTTTGAAGATCAAATCATACCGTAGATGTTTTGGGGGTCCTCACTTGAAAAAAAAGGATTTTTTGAAATGGGGTTTCCTCCATATCAGCCACTAGATAGTGCCCATGAGCAAAATATTACTCATTTTTGCTTCTCTGCACCCACAAGAAGATGTTGCTAGCCTAAAAAATGACTGATGATTTGAGTTCAAACCATGGAAAAGGCTGGAGTAAAACCAGGGTCATATATTACTGATATATCGTATTCAAATGAACTTACTAAATCTTTCAACAACTTTAGTATTAACAATCTGCTGTGGTAATGGTGGTAACATTTCAAAGTCCTCAGAATCGGAGTCTGAAATAACAATTATTTACATATTTAAAGACTTATATTTCATCTTTATCTCACTGTGTAGACACAAGAGCATGTTTAAAGTTCCATGAAAATGAGATCTATTAGTATCTGAAAACTTCATGTTACATTGTGAAACTTTTAATTTACATGTAGGTACATCATCTGATATATCTGATACTGGTAATTTGTAATATCTGAAAGTTTGTTATATTCAGTACAAATTGAGTTGAACTTTTCTCATTTTGTAAGAACTTACAATTTGTAAGATCTGATAGTTTGTTATATTCAGTATAAATCAAGTTAAATTTTTCTCATTTTGTCAGAGTTCACAGTTTGCAATATTGGATAGTTTGTTATATTCAGTACAAATTGAGTTAAATTTTTCTCATATTGTCAGAATTAACAGTTTGTAATATTGAAAAGTTTGTTATATTCAGTACAAATTGAGTTGAATTTTTAAGATTTTTTCTCATTTGTGTCTATTTAGTATCAGACTTACCATTTATAATTTTTCTACGAGCTGTTGATTTAAACGGTTTACGTTTGATCTTATTGTTGCTATTGAAAAACAACGGACTACAAGTAATTTGACGAACCGCATAAGATTTCATTTCTGAAAATAAATTGATTTTTTGAGATTTTTGAGAAAAAAAAGTTGCAAGGACGAAAACACAAAAATGATTTACTAAAATTACAAACCTTCAAGTGGTTCCTTTTTAGTTACTATCGGTTGTGTAACTTTATCTTTTAACTCGCGTAAATGATCCATTTGCACTTTTAACACTTTCAATTTTTCCTCTTTAACATTTTTTTTTGAACATTTATCGACATTCTCTTTCGACCCGTTCTGATCAGTAATCGATTTAATTTGTTGCATGAGTTTCTCCTCGAGGTCGTCGAGTCTATTGTTGAGTCCTTGAACTGCGTCCTCGACATTACTCTGTTTACGTAACAATGGACTAAGATACGGAGTCGGATCCATGACGACGGTTGATGTCTGCGAAACATCTGTCAGTTCATCGTCTGTAGAAACGTCCGATAAACGAACGCGCTTAGCTCCTCGATGAACGTCATTTGTTTTATCGGGAAGAGCGCGTTTACCGAGTTTCGGTTTTTCGACTTCTTCATTGACGATTGTTTTATTGACGACAGCGCGAGTTTTTTGAGCGATGTTTAAACTGGTGTATGTGTCGAGGTACATGCTCATTTCTGGTGATAAATTCGTGATCATAACTGAGTGACTGTTACCTCCGAGTGAATCCTGAATACAGAAATATCAGTCATAGATAAACAGGAAATTTCATATTGATGAAGAAATAACACAATGATCCCCGTCAAAACTGTAATGCATGAAAGTCCCACAACGAAACGAGATTAAAAGTTGAAAAATACTAAATAATTTTATTGAGACTGAACACTAACAGTCATCATCAGGTACTCTGTTAATGTTCAGTCGAAACGTTGTGATCTTCTTCAATGAAATTATTCAGTATTTTTCAACTTTCGATCTCGTTTCATTGTGGGACATGTTTTAGCAAATTTCATCATTGATGAGATGCAATATTTTAGAAATTGTTTACCTGAAGTAATCGCGTTAGTTTACTGTCTCTGTAAGGAATATGAGGCTGAAATAAAGATTGAGATTCATTGAAAATACAGAAATATCAGGAACTTCTCGCCCGTAGACAGATAGAATTGAACAATTCACAAATTACACCCGTCATATGAAGTCAGTACGCGTACTACGCTGCTTTAAATATTCCAATCAAATATCAAGGAGGTGAAAACATTATTTAGAAATCTTACAAGTTTTATTTTCCAATGAATTAATATTCCATGATCCAAATTTTCAACACCATAAAAATGGAACTAGAAAGTTAACAACTTTCATCATTGATTTGAATAAAATTTAACGTTAGATGAAGATGAATGAAAGTGATAAGTTTGGAATCAAAACTTACCAGTCCTTGATTCAAAGCATCGACGACCTGCCCCAAAACGAAAAGAGAATTATTGATGGCACCACTTTCTTTTAACCTGAAAAATTCAAATTTAGATATCTAAAATACAGAACGGTTCTATGAATAAATGTTTCTCCCCCAATTATGTCATTTTTAGTGGGAGAAACCCATTGTGAAAATATGTGTCCACCCACTGCTATGGTTTAAATCGAAAAAAATCATAGTAAATATGTCAACTGGTACAGGGGTTGTACATCTGCCTATCGTACAAGAGGTATGCAGTTCGTACCCCGGGTGGACACAGTGTGTGGGAAAACACATTCAAAAAGGCCTCCCCTCCTAAAAATCCAACAGGGTTACACCGAGACCTTAACGATACTATACTATACTATCCCGTTGGGGAGAAATAAAATGTCCACTCATGAAGGAGAAACCCCTTGTCACAGAAAATCTTGTTCTCTCCTAAAACTCGTGGTAGATTCTATACAATCTCTTGTCTCTTACCGAATTCCTTTATTTCCGGTACGTTTGTTATTTTCACTTCCAGCTAAATCAATTAAATGTAATTTCCCAGTCAGTTTCCGATACGGCTCAATCAGCTGATGTTTAATCACTTTTATAACGAGAATACTGTGACTGCGGCTTGAATGTTCGTTCAGTTTTGTCGATGCAGTTGTCCTGAAAATAATATTTCTTAATCATAAGATATACCATAAACCTTGAGTTTAGGACAACTCCACCCCACTATGTATCGATTTCAATCTGAGTTTTAAGAAATAAACTCACCCTTACCATAACCTCTAATTTGATATGAATTTATACTTTTTCTCACATTGAAATCGATATAAGAGGGATATATGAATCAATTGTCCAGGGGGTGGGGTGGTGGAATTGTCCTTTTCCCGTAAACCTCACCTATCAAGTTGTCACAGTCTGGGACAAGATTTTTAAGGCAACTTAGATGAGTATTAGAGAGTATTAGAGTAACGTTTATTATTAAGAAAGGTAATGTTTGTTTATCTTTTTAAGTGTTCAATTGTCATCTGATACTTGAGTACTGGGTATTCAATTCAGGATTCCCACTGAATATTCATAAATTCAAAGTTATTCAAAAATTATTCACGGAAAACAAAAATATGAACATTACGTTTATTACTGTTTGAATAATGTTATCAGTACCTGTTTAGTGAAGCTGGACCGAACGCTTGTTTGAAGTCATCATAAGTTTTAATTTCTAATTCAGTCAGTCCTGCCACAAATACACGTTTCTTTTTATCTTCTCGTATCGGTAAATCTTGAGATTTATTATCACTGAGTAAATCAATAGCCTACAATATGAAATACTCAATTTATTAGACAATTATTCCAACATGTATTAATATCTATATTGCTGTCCAAGTTACTAAGATTTAGTCAAAAGTTCCAATCTTTAGCAGAAATTGAGACAAAACACAAATATTAACAGAAAAATCACAAAATGCAGAAAAAAGATTTCATCAAAATTTCTGAAAAAATTCAGAAAAAGAAAACCATGAAATTCTTTTAGAAGCACATTTTTTTAGACTCAAACAGAATGTTTTTCTAAATACCGTAGGTTCCCATATTTGTGACTTTAATTTTTACACAAAAACTTTACCTGTTTTCTAGTGATAAATATACAATTTTCACAATTTACATAGCGACTAACCTTCTCATTATAAATCTCTAAATATGAGAATTTTATCGTATATTTCCAAGTTTCATCTTCTTTCATCAGTTTTGACGTGATGTTGAATAATTCGAGTAAACTGCGAGGAATAATTCCTGGATCTTCGACAGTTCCTAGAATTGTGTGTGTTTTCCCAGCACCCGTCGGTCCGTATGCAAACGTTGAAACATTCTGTCCATGTGTGACGTCAGTTAACATCGGTTTTACACAGAATTCAAACACTTCATTCTGATTGGTTTTGTCATCAAAAACCTTTGAAAATCTGAAATAAATCAATTTGAATTTTGGACTAATGAAAATAAAACGTATGGAAGGAATATACACATTTACAACATGAATTATGACAATTTCCAATATCCATTAATTTCATGTCTTGTATGAACAGACCCAATTTATGACTAGAATTGAAAACCACAAAATAATCAGCTTCCGTAGTTATTTTGGAATTTCTTAATTCTGATTAACTGAGTAGAATCTACCATGAGTGTTAGTTGAGAACAAGATTTTCTGTGACTCATTTCAGGTTTCAGGTTTTAGATTTTATTTTCCCTCCATCGTTATAATTCGATATTTCTATTTTGATTTTCGCAGTGGATGGACACTTATTTTTGTAATGGGTTTCATCCAATACAAAGCTAGAATTGGGTGAGAAAAGATATTGAGGGGGCAGCACCTCAACTTCATTAAATCATTAAATCAAGGCCAGGACAATGGAAATGAAAGTTATCATCCCGATGAGTGTCAGAGACAGCGATGTGTCCTCCTGACTCAAATAACTTACTCATAACGTAAACATTCTCCTTGGTTTCTAGAATTTAATATATCAATAACGGTATCATTAACTGCTTCTACACAAACTTCTTCATCTGCTGAAAATTTCGGCCGTAAACGAACCACTACTTTCACTTTGTGCGCAACCATCCTAAATAAAATATAATTCTCAAAACCATCAAATCTCTTGGATCTATTTCAGTTATTGGTTAATGATCATTACCTGTAAGTGTGTCCACAAACTTTTTGTGTTTATCATCATGCATAGCAAAAGGTCAGTAGAATGATAAATTAAAGCCACATTATCTTAACTATATGTTGGTCGATCAAAGAGTTGCATCATAGTTTAAATCCAATTGGCAATTTCAAACAGTGAGAGTGATCATTGTAAGTAAGTAGGCTAATTAATGAAGGATTGATTGCGTTCATAAATATGGAATTCCATGACCACATTGGGCAATCATTTGAATCAAATTTAAAAATTAATTTTTTACACTTTGAATGAAATTTGCTTAATTTGTGCTTAGATGCCTTTAAAGCAAATACAAAAAAATAGACAATAAAATTTCATTTGAATTGATTCACTATTTTCACCAGTTCTTACCTTTAAATCGATCAACTACAGGTGAACATTGTAAAACACTCAAAACTGACAATTACAGAAATTGCTTTTACTCTTTGATTGTTGTGTTTTACAGGAAAAACCTAATTTCTATACGAAAATGTTTTCTTTTCTATTTGAAAAGGCCGCAAAATGGCAAAATGTTGTTGTAACCGAATCTGGCTACGGCCTTGAACTAAAGCCAATTCAATTCAATCAACTGAATATATTGGATTCATTGGATACGTGGTGGTGTCAGAATTCAGCTGCATCAGTTGTCTGCTGGCAATTCACTCGAACTTTGGTGTTGACAGATTGGATAAGAACAAATTGAAGGTGTAAGTTTGGCTTATAGGTGTAAATAGACTTCCTGTGGCTGACAGAGATATCGTAATTCTTTTTGTCAATTCAAATTGCAATGCAATGATTGAATTGAATGATTTGAATGGAAGGAAGGGGAGGGAGACCTAATTTATTTTTTCAATTTTCAGCAAATGTCAAAATGTTCACATGTTATTGTTGTTGTTCAGAATACTTATAGTATGGGGCAATAGTATGAATCGCATTCAATTTTTTCGTATCATAATGATTTAAATCATATTTGTGTCGTGATTTGGGAGGAAAATTTGGCGTTGGCGCCAAAAATTCATTCTCAAATATATTCTTATTTAGACATACCAAAAGGCCTGATTAACAAAAAAGTACATTATTATTGTCATTATGCATTTTGGATTGGCTTGATTTTACTTCAACATAAACTCGAAACAATCAGTTGTAACTCGGGAAAAAACTTTTTTGCACTAAGAGTATAAAGACTGGAATGCTCTACCCGCGTCAGTTGTTGATGCGCCATCAGTGGATGCTAGACTGGACAACCACTGGAAGAACCTCAGTCTGAAATTTGACTATAAAAGCAACACTCGAGATGACGGTGATTAAATTCAGAAAGATGAACTTTAATTATGGAAATTTAACAATTCACGAATTACTTTTATGTAATGGACTATGCATCAGTGTCTGAACTTGTGTGCTTTTAAATTGAAATGTGGAATGAACGAACAAACTCTAACTGACATTATTGTAACGAATGTTTAACTACTAGAACAATATTTTTCGGCATGGGCACACCCATGTAACGGATATACTTATCTAAGGCAGGCCATTACTGGCCACAACGCGTCAACTATTATTATAATATAAATAGTTAGGCTAAAGCCTCGATGCTACAGTAACTTATATTTCATTTTTTTCTCTAAAAACACTCTTAGGGCATAAGGCTATATGAACACTCTATTGCTCTAAATTTTTTATAGGCTATGTGCATGCTATGGTTTTTATAATTCTGTGATTTAAAATCGACCTCTTCCAATTAAATATGTTTATAGCTATAGACATTTCAAACTATATTAAGACCTAACTGACCAATCATTGTTGAGATAAGTTTGAAAAAATCCTAGTAAATGAATTTAATTAGTGGAAGGCCTTAGAAAGCATTGAGGGATAAAGTACATTAGCAAACATACTGTCAGTAAGTAGTTTTATATGTAGGTTATGTTTACTGTAAGGTGCTGTATTTAGTGCCTGGAAATAACTGTTAAACCAGTTTTTGGTGGCTCTTCAGTCTGAATAACTAGGCCTTAGATAGAATCATCTGCATCTGATGGCATTCAACAATAGGTAGATCCACTCTATCTGATGTTACCAATGTTAAAATCAGCCATAGTGAACGTGAGTACAATCATGGATCAGCCTACAATGGATTGCAGATCCTATACGTATGCCTTGAGAAGTAGCATATAGTTTCCCACCAGGGCGGCGCTGTTGTACTATAGGGACATTCGTAGTACAAATGATAAAAGAATAAGCAAATTGCTAATGGGAATCATGTTCCATCTGAATGAACAGAACCATAATGCTTCAAAATGGATATCATATATCCAAAATATTCTTAATGGCTGTGTGCTAAGTTATCTATTTCTGGGACCAAACATAAACGTGAATAGTGACTGGTTAAATGAAACTGTAAGGAGAATTTTGCAGGATCAATTTATTTAAAAATGTCTGAAAGTGATATTGCAAATGACTAGAGGCTGCTAAACTACAAACTTATTAAACAAGACTTTGACCTCCTTATACTATACTTTATAAAAGTTATCTTATCTCAAGTTTTCATTGAGAGTAAAAAGTAAAAAATTTCTGATACATACAGATGAAATTGTTTAAACAGGGTTCATTGTGGGCAGCGAAAGCAGTGAATAGCAGTGAATTGAAAAAAATCAATTCACAGCCATGAATAGCAGTGAATTTTTAAGAAGAGCAGTGAAATTGGGAAAGGGGCAGTGAATTTGAAAATCGTACAATTTCTGAGGGAGGCAATTTATAAATACCTTGAAAAAGATCATCAAATAGTACTTTTGTCCATTCATTCTACTTTGCAATTTGGGTTAGGGTTAGGATTCATATATATAGTAGATTTAGTATAAATCATTTTGCCTTAATGTTACAAAATTTACTAATCACTGGCTCGAAAATAAGCAATTTTCTTGAAAAATTGCTGTAGTTGGCAGTGAATGTGCCTCAAAATGGCAATGAATGGCAGTGAATTTGGATCAGCAGTGCCACAATGAACCCTGTTAAATCTGTTGATAAAAGACAATTTCATCTCATTTCTACACATTTCAGAATCAGTACAGTTTTGGTTTTAGTCAATAAAAGGATTAGAATATTGGATATTTTTGGATTTGTGCAGCAAACTCAAATTCATACTATCTTTATCAGTTGTTGGATGTTATAGAATTTGATTAACCGATTAGGAATCTGAGCAAAAAATCTGTTATTGTAGATTTTTTATAGAGAAGAACAGTGGCAACATGTGGTGTTTTCTAAGTGCAATTTTCCCCCTGAATTTGCATATTATATGAAATTTTCATGTACTGTGATAACTCAATGGATCTTAGTCTCTGACACTATTGAATGTAGTTAGGTATGAACTAAGATGTTGTTATTTAACTGATCTAGAAATATGAACTTAATATAACCCGAACCAAAATACAGCTTTCTACGTTGAGTGTGTGAATTTAGTTGTAATTATTACAGTAGGCTGACTTAGTGACGAATATAGTGGCATTTCATATGGATTAGTGGAATGGAATAAATCGTTATGTTCCACTGTCCAATAATTCAATTTATTCTAAATGACTTCTAGCAGGAAAATTCATTGTGATACAGTATACAATGATGATGATACTACTTTATTTCACTAATAATATCAACTCAAACAACTGTTTTCACGCATGAAATTATTGATTAAACATAATCTTGTATTGTCTCATTGTAGGTGGTGATGTGTGCTCGGCTGTAGGGGATATTTCATTATGGATCTAATATTACTGAAAGTCATATTTCTAGTCGCTATTTATGTAATATGTGTAATATGCTGTTGTCTTCCGATCAAACTAATTCCTAAAGGTCATGCGGAGTACGTCGACAAACGTTCTAAAAAGATTTTAAGTTACAGCAACTGTTTCGCCGGTGGAGTTTTTCTCGGAGTTTGTTTTATCGGATTAATACCGACATTAACGCATAAATTCACGGAAGTCCTCGAAATGAAATCGATCGAGTCTCACTACCCGGTGTCGGAGTTAACCGTTATATTCGGATTTTTCATTATCGTCTTCATCGAGCAGCTAGTAATGGCGTGTCAGGAAAAACGTAAAATTCACGAACATATCGAAATGAATTCTGTACCGATTAAAGATAATAGTTTAAACGGCACGGCAGAGACCAGTTATACCGACGTGTTACCGAGTGATGAAGATGTAACAGTTTATTCACACGAAGAACATCCACTCGCTAATAAATCAGCAGTCGCAGATAATCACGGCCACAGTCACGACGTAGGCGGATTCTCCGATTCTGAATCGTCATTACGCAGTTATATTCTATTGCTAGCTTTGAGCGTACATTCCGTATTCGAGGGTATGGCTTTAGGTTTACAGGAAGATGCCGCAAAAACTATCAATCTGTTTATCGCAGTAATCATCCATGAAAGTCTAGTATTTTTTGCGATGGGAGTCAGCATCGCTAAAATCAAAGTACCGTTAAAAACAGCGATACAGTTATCGTTAGTTTTGTCATTAATGATACCGGCAGGAATCGGGTTAGGTATCGGAGTTGGGAACGTTGAGGGTTTCGCTGGAGGACTTTCATCGGCTGTATTACAGGCTATCGCAGCGGGTACTTTCATATATGTTATATTTCTAGAAGTTCTACCGAATGAAATCGGTCATCACAATAGAGACGTCATGAAATTAGTTCTAGTGTTTATAGGATTTCTGCTCATAGCTGGTTTACAGTATATCCACGTCTAGATGTCTATTACTGAGTGAATATCTGAGCGATGTAGCTTTCAGCTTTCTGTGGGCACTTAACTGTCAATTGATATTATAGCACTGCGCAGTTTTCCATTTGTATATATATATACATAGATATTAATGTGTCAATTAACTAATTACTGAGAGTGTCATGTGAAAACTTTGCCTTGATTTTTTTAAAGTTCCGACGTAAAAAAATTCAACTCACAGCATAGTCCTTAATGTTACTGTCTGTATCAATTAAATTCTATCATATTAATTCTGGTTATATATAGCCCCTTCCCAATTTGCTCCTTTTGCCTATTCAACCTGACCCAATTTTTCATTAAAATTGTTTTCCATTTTGGGCCATTTTTAACACAGATAGGTGTAAATAGTACATGAAAAAGTACGGCGTTAATGCAATTGTACCATCAGTAATCTAATGGAATTGCAACAGTTCTCGACAGTTGTGAATATCCAACGGTTCACTCCTCTCTGTCAAATTCCACTCTGTCAAATTCCACTCTGTCAAAACAACCTATTGTTTTATTCCACTG
>JAYMFW010083098.1:0-10448 GCA_036785005.1 Tubulanus punctatus | reverse complement strand
CAGGAATCGGATCGCTTGCTAGTTTTTATGAATGGGCTCGGAAATCCAGAAATTGAGGAACATGTACTTAAAATGCGAACCACTTCATTTTAAGAGGGCGTTTAACATGCTCGTACAATGGAAAAATTTCTGGAAAAATGGACTAAAACTACTAGCGTTAATCAATTGAGTAGTGAGCCCAGTGAACTAGTTAAATGCATGTCTGATATTAAAGACATGTTTACTCAATTAATGGGTACGCACCGAGAAACATATTCCAGTAATGAAGTTAGGTCTAGATCAGTCGGAAGGAACGAGTCGTCCGTTAGTAATCGTTTCAATAATAGAATCGGGGATGAAAGACAACGAGTTCCCATGTCACCTAGGGTTTAGAATAATAAAAAATTTATAACAATGATGAGAGAATGCGACATAATTTTTGGAGGACCTTCTCGAGGCTCCTGTCAATCACCCAGGACCCCTCGCCCATATGGGCTACAACCCAGGATTCAACAACCCAGGATTCGTCAAAGTGGGTGTTTTGATTTTTGTGGGAAGTCGGGGAATTATTTCCGTTTCTGTGCACGGCGCAGAGATCCTTCACCGAGGTTTGATAGGGAAAGTAATTACAATAGCCAAGAAAAACTCGCAACGCCGGCGGGTATGGGACAACCTGTCAGTAGGTGAACAAAAGATAGAACAAAAGTAGAAAGAGATTTATGATCTAGATATAACCAGAAGATAAAAATTGATAATTCTGATTGCGTCACAATGAAATGACACAAAATCGAATAATAGATACATGTAATGGGGAAACTGTCAATGACAGCCACGACACTGCGTCTATTGGACAGTATAATCAGGATATCTTAGAAAACGATGTACAAAAGTGTACAAAATAGTGTAGTAGTGACAAAGAAATGGATTGGAACAAACGGGCAATGTGGATTCACAGGCAATTGAAACAAATAGCACTTTAGGATCAGACATTAAAACTTTTCCAAGTATAGAAGAAAAACCGACAGCGATGGAAAATTACACTCCTCCAATCTCATCCGGTACGGCAAATCGAATAATAGCCACCGGACATGGTAACTCTCTTTCTGTATTGATCGACACGGGTGATGAAGTATGAATATTATAACAACAGTACTACAACAATAACCCTCAAATTGCCGAGGGACCCGTAGAGCCAGGGACCTTTAGCACAGCGAGAGGGGTTGACGGCAGGACATTTGTTCATTTTGGTATTGTACCAGTAAATGCACATTAGCTGGTAACGGGATGGAAATTCCACCACCCATAATGTATATTGTACCAGGGATTGACAGTCACGATATATTGGGGGCGGATTTTTCAATAGCAGCACGCTATTGTTGATTTCGTGAAACGGGCCCTTTGTTTATGAGGGTCTGACCCCATTTATTTTACCAACACGAAGCATTTAGACAAAAAAACTTCGGTTTTTAATCTAGCGATGCGTACAATCTCTTATTCAGAGATTCTTCTCGATACGTACTGCACTGACAGCTTCGCCGACCAAAACAAAAATCGAACTGCCATTCTTGAGCCTACATCAAATCTACCATCAATAGGTTTAAAAGGGTCTCCACATGTTATTACAATACGACAAACCATTCCGATAGTCCTAGCTAATCCAACTCCGTCGCCAGCGATAGTACACAAAGATGTCTAGGTAATTTAAGGATCAACCTAGATCCTATCTCGTCAGTAAATGCCTCAGGCAACACATTAGTACAACCAGATCTGTCTATGGTCATGACGACAGCGGAAGATCTTGACTTCGAGGGAAACCCTAATCCAGACGAAAAGTTAGCGACAACAATACGTGAGAAAACCAGGGCACTCCCCAGTGGCGAACTAGGGCAATTAGCTGGACTACTTAATGAACATTTGGGAGCCTAATGTCACCCATTTTACTGGACCTTATTGGTAGATTTTGCTTACTGTATATTGATGATGTAATGATCTTTCAGCAATTCATTCGAACAGCATATGAAACATTTGAATTTGGTCATAATACGTATTAGAGCTGCTGAACTAAAATTGAATTTGAGAAGATGTTTCTTCTGTCTAAAACAAGTCCTTTTTATTGGTCACATTGTTTCTAGAGATGGAATTAGGACAAACCAAGAGAAAATCAAAGTAGTAGAAGAATGGTAACGCCCAACAAAGGCCAAAGATGTACGTAGTTTCTTGGGTCTTTGTAATTACTACCGACGGTTTGTAAAAGGTTGCAGTGACATCGCGAGGCCACTTACTCAATTGATGAAAAATAATTCCCCATGTATTTGAGACGACGCATATGAGTAAGCCGTTTGGACTTTAAAAGATGCTCTTGTCAACTCACCAAGCCTTAGTTTCCCGCGCTGTTCCGTTTATACTGCAAACCGACGCATCTAATGAAGGACTAGGGGCTATTGGCTCCCAGCAACAAGATGGTCTGCAAAGGGTCATCGCTTATTCGGGTCGTGGGTTCAATAGGGCTGAGAAAAATTGTTTCACCACCGACAAGAAACTAGTAGCCATAATATATGGCATTAAACTTCGTCTGTATCTACTTGGGAGACATTTTTGAATAATCACAGATCATAGTTGTCTAAAGTATCTTAGGTCAATGCCCAACCCTTCCGGACGTTTGGCTCGGTATGCTTTGTTTCTACAAGAGTTCGACTTTGAGGTCCTCCATCGCCCTGGTCGTATTCATGGCATCGCTGATTCAATCTTAAGACGACCATACGCTGGCCCCTTGATCCACTCGTTGGATACCACAGGGAGATCTGTCGATGGAATCAAACGAGAACAAAAACGAGATGGGGGGCTGATAGACCTGACAACATATTTGGTTGAGGAAACATTACCCACAGACGAAAAGAAGGCGAAACAAATTCCTCTCGTTTCGCGAACACATTTCATATCAGATATGGATGGTTTACTAAATGACTTCACCCGGGTCGAGCGGAAGAGGCAGCAACCTTTAAACGACTTGTCATCCCAGCTCACATGAGGTCCGAAATATTCTAGAGCCGCCCATGACGATGCCCTTGCAGGCTACGTAGGTGTATCAAACGCACGTATGAGCTATTGAGTTCACGATATTATTGGTAGGGAATCTATACGGATGTCGAGAACTGGGTAAAAATCATGTGACCAGTGTGGGGCATAGAAAGATCCGCCTAAACCCATGAGGGTAACCCTTTTACCAATCGCGGTCCGACATTCATTTGATACGGTATTCATGGACATCGTCGCTCCATTGCCCAAGACAAGCCGGAGTAATATCTTTCATACTAGTTATAATCGATCTCATAATCAAATAGCCGGAAACGTTTGCCCTACCGGACCAGGAAACCTTAACGATTGGCCGCGTCATCTTCGAAGATCATCAGAGAACGTCATCTTCTAACCCGGCGCGGCCCTCCTCGAGTTTTTCTTTCCGAGCGGGGAAAGAATTTTATGTCACGGCTTATCAGCGAATTGTGCAGATTCTTTAACACGCTCGGCTCAGGGCTCGCACATCCGCGTATCATCCACAGGGTAATGGCGGGTGTTAGCGATTCAACAAATGTCTCATAACAAGTCTCAGTCATTTTTGTGTCGAACGTCAAAATCATTGGGACGAATTTATACCGACGATTTTATGGGTATTTCGCGTGTCGAATGCAACCGAAACAACACAAACCTCCCCATTTTTTCCTGATGAGATTTGATGTAAAGGCGTACGATGCCCCTTTTAACATTGGAGACAAGGTATTGATATATACTCCAAAGAAAAAAGTACAACTCTCAAAGAAACTATCTTACCTGTGGACGGGCCCCTGGACCGTCAATTTGTCCCACTACGTATGTCCTGGCTGATCGGTAATGATATGTAGGTCCAGAAGGCAGGCCTCCCTTGCCTGTAACTAATGATGTATCCTCAGAAAATCCGGTTAAATTCACTCCCTCCGATTCTAGTACCTCTACGACTAATAACGGTGGTGCCCCACCATCTATCAACATCGATATTCATAAAAGTAACAACCGTTCCGCCAATAACGATCAAACTAGACAGCAGGTATTGCCAGGAACATATTTTGACGATAGGATAGTTAATCGCCGTAAGAAAAACGGGAAGTTTTGATTTAAGATACAGTGGCAGGGCTATAAATCCCACAAATCGCTATACAAATCGCTGTGTGAAGTACTGTATATAGTACAACTTGTACATAATTATATATGATAATTATCGCGTGTATAAAACACGGATTTTGTTTTCAGGAAAGTATTTCGCCTAAAGGTGAGTGTATTTACTTGTTTTTCAGGATGATGTTGTCATTTGTATATTTGGTTGTTATACTTGTATCCGGCGCCGCCAGAAGTATAGTGTGGCGTTTCATCGACTTGGAGGAGTCCAAGAAGGCGAAAGCTACTGGGCCCATACTTTTGTCGTCCCTTGGATCGACACAGAACCTAGAATGGCTCAGATAGAACCATGCAACTTCACCTATTGCCAAGCAATCGTGCTCATGGGCTCCGATTTGGAGAGAATAAGATGCTCGGTGGAATTGCATATTGTACGTCAACTTAACGAGGTAAAGATTATGATTCCCATGGGGAATACAAACCGCCGTTCAAGACGGGCTTAAGTTTATTGGTTCTTTATATAAATCACTATTCGGACTGGCAACTGGGACGAGGTTGCGAGAGTCTTGGAACATATTGCTCGGGTTGAGGCAGCTCGTAAGTTTGATCATACATTTATCAATAAACTTCCTACAAAATGAAGGCAATAGATGATCGATTTGAAAATGCGAATAGGGCTATATTGTTGAATCGAGCTAATCTCTGTAAGATGAATCTGGCGATGATATACATTTGCAACAATATGACGAATAAACTTGATAAGGCAGTTGAGAGCATAGTAATTCACAATGTAGTGAATTATCTTCATTCAGTTTTATCACTAGAAATGTGCCCTAACGCTTGGCTCAGGGCCGCCGAAATTTTGACTCGGGGATACCTCCCTAGGGAATTTGTATCTTCTACTTCTTTGAGATCAGCCCTGGTAGAAGTAGCTCAAGCGGTCCAACGTCATCATCCAACATTCGAGGTAGCTCATATGGATCATAGCTTCTATTATAATTATAGAGACATCTGTTATTCTCACACTATGAAACATATTTACGTCACAGTTAAAATATCGTTGTCATCGACTACTTCATATATAGATATTTACTCAATCCTTGTATTTCCTATGCCATTAAATGGATCACTTACGGACGTGTCTAAGGTTATCAATATACAACCATATTGTATATTGGTGCTACTGAAGGGGGACATTTTTATACGATTTTTGACCATTCCGTATATGATTCGTGTATTGGTACTGACGTTAAAGGTTTCCTTTCAATGACGAGTCTTCGATCAGCTAACCGACCCAGTTGTGAGTCCGCCTTATATTTTGACCAGCCTTCGCTTGTCACTAAGTTGTGTGCAATTTCATTCCAAAGGAATGAATTATTTGAGGGAGATGTATTAGTAAGTAAAGGTATGTTTATTGTGAGTGGGACTGAGCGGGAATGGACAATGCTTTGTCCTGACCAACCACCCAAATGGTGCCAGCCTTCTTTTTCTGTCTGATCAAAATTAACTGTGGGTGTGTTTTGAGAGGGCAAGCTTTTTATATTCCGGTACGAGTTCAATATTGCGATAATAAAGACTCATGTTGAACCCTATTATTTTGCCTGTAACGCACGAAGTTTTTCAAAATAATTAAAGGCACCACAGGCCATAAAATAACAAACTCAACATCGAGCTGTCCGATTTAAATTACACGAATTGGACAGATGTAGTAGGGTCTGGGGAAAAGTTCTCCATAGATTTTAAGAAACTGGTGAAAAAGGCTAGGAAATACCAACGCTCGTTTGTGTCCAAAGCAGAGGCTTTCAAGTATGCCATTGAACACCCAATTACACACCTAAGTAGGATTACAATTGATTGGACACCCTCATAATTTCAACATGCTCTTTGGCCCTGTCAATAGTTTTGTACTATAAATCGAGTAGGGTTGGAATGATTTTTGAAACGGTTTTACTCCCAAGGACCAGATCTTATGTTATTGTGCATAAATGTAATGTAAGGATCGCCGAGGAAGTTCCCGACGACTTTGAACTAATGATGCAACCAAAATTGGTCTATCCGGAATTGGCATTCCCACAGGAGTGATAATCGAGTTTGGTCGAGTTTGATCCCACTGAACTCATTTCCCTACTTTTTTCTGACTCATTTTCGAGCCTAGCCAACAGCCCGCCCGGCCTCTCCGGTCTTGCGGAAAGGCCTCACACTCTGGGTTCATGAAAAGTCATGTCTCGGTAAAATGTCTTATACGCTACCATCACACCCACCTTGCCGACGACCTTGCAAGTTATGAGTCGAAAGAGATTCATAGAAATTGGTAACTTACAACTTTGTCTAATGAGTCCTATGATGATGGTCGTGGAGTCAAATTCTTGGTATGGCGTTATTGTACCAAATCGAACTCGTATACGCCGAAAAACTTGATGGTCTGTCGAAATATCAAGTTAACGTTGGTATAAACGCTCGTTTTGCATCAAACTTTTGCCAAATCGTGAAGATCAAAGGGTATACTTCCATCGGTTACTGCGTGGTATGGTATGTCGTTGGATCGTTTCGTGTGTTTAACGTCTCATGAACTATGTCATATTTATCAAGCTGTGGTACCAAGACTTTAAAATAACTAGTTTTTTAGATAATTAATTATGTGTAAGAATGACATTTATTTACATGAGTGCTATCATGGTTAATCATTTCGTAATTGAACTGTACTTGATATGTATACGTTAATGTACTTCAGTCTCGATATCAATTCTATATCAATGGGCAATCGCAACTGTATTCTCTTTTTCAGATTGTTTGGAGGTTTTGCAATACGAACCGAATTGAATCTAGGTTGGGTGTGATGTAATGATAGGGGATTTCATAGATATCAAAATTTGAGGATCTGGGTAAAATAATTGTTGTAAACGCCAAGATTCGGCACGGCTGGACGTGGTAAGGTCGAGGGAATATTTGCCAGAGATCTTATAACATCGGCAGAAACTTAAAAACAAATTCAGCCTTCCATCATAACAACTTTGGCACAGAAATCGTTGGGATCTGTTCATCAAAACAAATTTGGCATAGAAACCACATAAATCATAGAAATCTTTTTAAATGGGGAAACAAGGTAAAAATACTAGAAAGGAATTTTAAGTTGTCAAGATCCCCCTAATTCCTGATTCACGATACAAAGAATTTTAGCATGTCAAGAAAGTTGGAGATTGAAATGATGAATTACGCAGATAAGATAAGCGTGAGACAGTTTTAGAAGGAGCCCCTTACTGGTTTAGGGAAAATTTGTCCCCGCCTAGATCATGAGGTCTTGACTTGAAAAATCATCATAACCAAACCAGAGATGTTTATTTAGAAAATAATTAAAATGACCAAGAAAACGCTAATATCAAACATGAATAAATAATGGGTCAGAACAATAATAATAATCAGGTAAAAGATTAATAAAAACAATTTTATAATAAAAAGATATTTAGAGTTATGACCCGAAAAACAAGCCTTCTGGTATCTTCCGTAAAATGGCGATACTTAAGATTGATCTGGGTCTGGTGTTATCTGGGGTGTAACCTTATTGGTCAAAAAGATGATGCATTGGGAGTAAGAAATCTCAAGGGTCCGTGGGGTAAAAAAGGAGTTGCGCGCCGATCTTTGGAAGAGAGGTCAGAGAGATCGGAAAGCGGATCGGAGAGATTGAACATCGAACCACGGTTAGTCATTTAGAGACTCATCTCTACACTCCTGGGTACACTCCTGGGTATCACAGGCACACCCAGTCAGTATCCTCATCTTTAGAAACTCATCCCTACACTCCTGGGTATCACAGGCACACCCATCAGTATCCTCATCTTTAGAAACTCATTCCTACACTACCGGGTATCACAGACGCAGAGTCTTAGGAACTAAATTCTCGTATGGCTAGGTAAAGTATATTTATCATTGGGGAGTTCTCTTGGTCATGTTAGGTTAGGTTAAATGTTCTGTTTCTGGTTCGGTTAGCCTGAATTTCAGATTCTGCGAGCTTTCGCCACTACGTCTAAGGCAGAACTGCTATATAGAAGTAAATGGCCGTCCCTGATTTTTGGGACAAGGCTTTTGCTCCAGTTATCACCTGTATCACATCGATTCATACAGTTATATGCATGAATGTAATAAATAACCCTTCTATCAAAGGGGGTTAGAAAAAATCGGTACGGTCTGACGTCAGCCAGTGCTTTGTCATTGCGCAATAAGCGGCGTAACTAAGTTAAACATTGGACCACGCGATCGCGATGAGCTGTCAAAAACTGCAAAAATTCCGAAAAGCCGGTCCGATTGATTAGCGATTGAGTTTGCAACCTCCTCCCTCTCCGGCTTCCCGCGCTGCTCTGTCCATGTTTGACATTCCCACCAGTTCATTTCAGAAAAATAATTCTAGTTGGCTCTAAAAACTATTTCCCTTTCAAAAAAGTTCTTGTTACTGATTGATGGCCAAAACAGAGTTTAGAATAAAATCTCTAACAAATGGTAGTGATACTGCCAACATAGGCCCGATTCCTAATACACCGCCATGAAGATTTTCCTTTTTAGATTCCAGGGTGTGCCAGTAAGGCCTTCTTAAGCAAAAGCATGACGATATGATAGGTTCTTGTCCGGCAACTACTACGCCATGAACAAATAAGTAGGTCAATATGTCTTGAAAGTACGTCAACGTGATACTGGCCAATTTCTGACCACATAAGGATCCTATATAAATATGAAATTTGATCATGATTGGGCTATAAATGAATTAGTAGGTCAATGGGTTACGAATGTATGTCATGACCATTTCAGTCATTTAATGACCACATAAGGATCCATTAAGACAGCTGAATTGAATACTATTCAAAAAGTCCAATTCTTGATCCTTCAGATTTTTAGATACCGGTAGTAGACTATTCCGAAATGATTGGAGCATAGTTGATGGCTAAAGGTACGCCAATCTGCCAAGCCAAGATAGAGGAACGGTGCCCGACATGATATTTATTATTATTTGGTCCAATCTAAAGGCCTCCTAAACTTGTTCAAAATATCATGATAAATGATTTTATTTATGGAAATAAAATTAATAGTTTGACAAAGAAAATACGTTTGAATGTACACTTTCGGTTTCGCCTCATTTCACTCAACTGCCACGTGCTCGCTCAGCTTTTAGGACAACTGCCCCTTTTAGTTAATTAACCCTGATTAATAATTGATAAATAATAAATGACTATGTTTACTATGAAACTAAGGGCTCGGTCAATAAATCTGACTCCAATAAAATAATTAAAACCACAATGAATTATTTACTATGTATTTATGAAATATTTATTTTATACTGGTATAGAAAAAATATAGCTGCAAAGCAATGGGTAATGATGATGGGTCAAAATTATAATCCGGGTAGGCAAACTGGTATAAAAGTAATGAAAATTGAAATTCTGAATAACATGTCCCTATCCGGTTTCGATCCCAGGCCCACAATACAATCATCCAATGTCCTACGGGGGTCTTGGTGTGATAATAGAGATAAACTTGGAATTTTAAATACCGGTACGCGAGACTGAATCTATTCACTAGTGCACTTAATCCCTGTATTTTTTCACCTATCTTTAATGATTTCCCCCATAAGTCCGACACCCCACAGGTCCGACACCCCAAAGGTCCGACACCCCATAAGGCCGACACCCGATGAGTCCAAAAAGTATGGGTTTATGTATTACCTTACAGTTACAATGATGGGTCAATGGTGGAAACAACATTTGCAAGACTGGCCCTTTAAATCCACTCCACTGAATAACAATTTGTCGGACTTATGGGGTGCCGGACTTGTGACACCTTTTTATAGATTTTCTGACTTATGATACCTTACTTAAGTTGTCGGACTTGTGGGGTGTCGGACTTATGGGTGTCGGTCTTATGGGGGAAACCATATTTATATTGCAATCGATTACTTTGAATT
The DNA here is from genome assembly GCA_036785005.1 of Tubulanus punctatus. Taxonomy (NCBI): domain Eukaryota; kingdom Metazoa; phylum Nemertea; class Palaeonemertea; order Tubulaniformes; family Tubulanidae; genus Tubulanus; species Tubulanus punctatus. The sequence goes on along the minus strand of JAYMFW010083098.1, from coordinate 376 downwards.
GACTTTTGTTTTCTATATCGATTTATCAGAATATTGTTTTGAAATACGATTTTAGATATTTGAAATATATTCAAGAGCTTAGGCGTACATACCTTTGAAAGAGTCGTCTCTGGTTTAAAGACTGGTTAATTTCATAGATCTCGACGGAAATATACATTACTGATGATAGTTTCAGAATTATAGTTATTTAGATAGAATAAAGAAATAATTGAAATATCTATGCTACAATTGTATGAACTTGTTTGTACTAGGCTAAAGTTTTTGTTGATTTAAATTCCTTAAAAACTTCGGAGGAATTTTGCTTGAATTTTGATTTGTTTACGTCCCTATTTCATAGTTAGTTAGTGCGTTGATGCGCAGACTCGTTAGTAATTCA
>JAYMFW010082876.1:0-10453 GCA_036785005.1 Tubulanus punctatus | reverse complement strand
ATCGAAAATGCTACATACATATTTTATAGTCGTAAGAGCTCCCTAGGTCGCCTTCGGCGACCTGGAGGTCGCTATAACAGGCGTACTAAACAACAGGTGCGCGCTAGATGTTGTCATTGGCAACGTATTTTAAGTATATCGTTGTATGCATAATGAGACGTGACTAAGCTCCGATCAGCGTCGAGGTCTAAGTGACAGTCATACATCGCAGCTAGAATTTAGCACCCAGCAGTGGAATAAATCTCTCTCGCTTGGAAATCGGTGCAATATGACATCTTCCAGGTTTCTATCTAGTTTTTTTTGGTGGAGCCATAGACCTGACAATGAGGCATGACGATGGTTGCGTACGAAGTTTCTTTGTTTTACAGTTCACGCGAACAAATCTACAGCCTCGGTGACATCAACATTGCAAATACGACACGGCCGATAGAACCTTTCTAAATCACTTGTTTTTTTTATAAAAAGGGTTTAGCAAAGTCATTGACACAATGTTTTTTGAATGACAAAATTATGCTTAACATATATCGATAGAAAAATTGTTGATGATAGTCTTCCATTAAACTTTTACATGATGAAATCCAGTTTTACACCACCAAACGTTTGATACTACAACAGATCTACAGGACCCTGCTACATGAAAGAAACATTGATGGACCATATTCAATTTAAAATAACTTAATTACATGTTATCAAATTTTTGTTACAATTACAACTATACATGATTTAATGATGAGATAATTAGTGACATGGCCTGTAAGCAGCGGTTAGTTTGGTCAATACGGATGTAGAGCTGAATGAAACGCTGTGAAGTAAGCATACTGTATCTGGGCATTCGATTACATAAGGACATAACAGTGATGTTACCTATGCCAAAGCATTATGCCAAAAGCGTTCAGGTGCGTACAGGGGGGAGGGGAGTCTGAATTTTACCTATTCTGTGCGTACGTACTTTATGGATGGCCCCCAGGCTCCCAATCTTCATAAACTTTTTTTCATTTTTCATGAAAGTATCTGTCTCTAAGTCACAACACCGCGGTGGTCTTAGAGAGTGACGACTTAAGCGAGGCTGAGGCTACTGGTCTGTTAAGGCTGGGTTCACATAGAACTAATATACGCTATTCGGTATTCGGTACGTTGCACCGGCACACTCATTTTCCCACCGATAAGTTGTCAAAAACAATTTGCCCTTGTACTCATTACGGAGACTGAGGAAGCAAAAGAGCTAAATGTCATCCAACTCTGCATCAAATATCATAGTTAAATCGTGGCATATGATTTTATATATGGATGTAACTAACGTTTTAAGGCCCCTATACGGTGTGAAAAATCGGACATGCACGATTTGAACTATGCGCATAAATCGTGCCCCCCAAATTGTTCAGGTTTATGATATAAGAGTTTCCTTTCTAAACTATAAAGGTCGTGCACGTGACCAGTCAGTACAATACTAATTTACGCCCCAGTCCCACCTCAACTATTGTATAACATAATACGTTTTGCGGAACTAATAACAAAATCCGCCATATTGGAGTTCAATACAAACGATTTGGCCACGTGCGTGTTATTGGACTATTCTCGTGCTAAAACGAGTAGCGTATCTATGTTCTATGTGAATCTAGCCCAAGGGACACTTAACGTACCCAACATATACGCACCATAGTATTGGGTGCATGGTATGACCAGATAGCTTTCTTAATTCGTTGGAGTAGTAGATCACTTGAAATTGGAAAAATCTTATTTAACTGGCGTAAGGCCTTGTTCTAACTAGTAAATACACAGGTTTTCATGTTAAAAAGGGAAATATAGCTGCAAAGCAGCGATTGTGAGTTTTCTGCACATCTGCTCTATTTGTTTTTTGCCAATTGATTAGATACTTGATTGATTAGTAATATACAAATAAGTAAATTTGCTATGTATAAATGAATGACTCATTAATATGTGATTGGATCACTAACTATTGACTTATTGATTTATCCTATATATGAAGCTTGATCAAAATGAGTCCACAAATAAGGAAGTAGGTCAATACCACCACATTTGAACAAACATGTAGGTCAGTGATAACATTTGGTTTTAGGTTTGCTTCTAAGTCTCTGTATCAACATCTTTCAATTGAGTCAATTTCCCGGCCTTGTTGTCATACAGAGCCATCTATCTGGTCAAGATTGAACTATGAAATGGAAATATAAGTTTCCATCCAACTAATTTTTTTTGCATAAAAATGTATCATTAGTGTTGTCCATTGATAAATCTATTCATGGAAAATTTATCAAATACTTTAAACTGTTCAGAATGCATAAACACCGGTAACGTATATGAGTCAAGATTCGTGTTATATATATGAAGTAGCGAACACGGGCGTCCAACTCAAGAATTGAAGGTGTAGATTCACTTTTTGATGATTGTGTGCGGAAGAATGATGACAAATGTAGCTGGAAAGCAGTGATGAATCTTTTTTGTTGCATATCTTCTATAGTTCAATTACTAACCACACAAGGAGCCCATATAGGAAGTCTGATCAAAATTAGTCTATAAATAAGGAAGTAGGTCAATACTGCCATATTTTGTCAAACATGTAGGTCAGTGGTAACATTGTTTGAACTGAGTCTATGTTCCGCCTACAGATTGTTGTCATGCCATCTATCTGGTCAAGATTGAACTATGATGAAAATGAAAATAAAAGTTTGCATCCAACAAAAACTTTTTCTACATTTTTAGTTGCATAGAAATGTATCAATAATGTTGTTTGAAGCATTCATTGATAAATGTATTCATGGAAAAATTTATTAAATGCTTCAAACTGTTCAAAATGCATAAACACCAGTAACGTAAGCAAATAATCGCAAAGTAATCACATCACATTCCATGATTGCACTCGACTGTTTTTTCCCCCAAATGAGAATGCGACGAAATTCAGGAAAATATAGGGGATAGGCCTAACAGGCAATCATTTCAATTCAAGCCGGTAAATTCATTAAGAGGTTGAATCAACATGGATTAATTTTCTGTCATATTGCCAAATATTCACTAGACATAAAATGGTAACATATAAGTTTATCATCGTAGAAAGATTCAAATTGATTAATTTTGGTTTCGAATCCCGTTATTTCTCACCTGTAATGTTTTAGGTTACGGTACTATACTGCTCTATATTTCTACACTCAATTTTGTAAACAAAGCGTTATTCGGTTCAATTCGTCCAATTAATGTTATATATATTAGATAGTGAACACAGATTTTCATCGCCCCCCTAGAGAGGACGAACGGACGCGTTTATAAAAAAAGTATCATCGTTTAAGACATATGAATAGGTGAACATTTCCTGAAAATTTCATGGTGATCAGTTAAGAATTGAAGGAGTAGATTCACTTTTTGACGATTGTGTGTGGAAGAATAATAATGATAAACATGGAAATACAATAGGGTTTTCTGCGAAAAGCAAAACACTCTAGTAAGAAACATGGAGAATAACAAATGAGTTTCTGCGAAAAGCAGAAAACTCTAAAAAACACGGGAATGACTAAAGGAATTTCTTGTGAAATAGAAAACTCTAATAATAAACATGGGAATAATAATAGAGTTTTCTGCGAATGGTAGAAAATTCTAATAACAACAGACCAATAACAACAAAATCGAAAGGTAAAAAACTCTAATTATTACCAGTCGGAAGAAAATATAAGAAAAATGTATCGTTTCTTTCGTGGAAACTAGCTCTTAGTAATTAAAAAGGCTTCTTTTTTAAACTTCGCCTTAACACTGTAAAAATAAATTCTATTTTCTAGAATTATGTGCGCGCTTTTGATTTTCAAACAAAATTCATTGAATCTAAAATAAGATAGGCACTGCATAAAATTCAATTAAGATGTCCAAGTTATTACATTCTTAATCAGAAATTGAAGTGATGAATGAAAGATTTTATTTTGTCAAGTCAATTTGTTCAAATTATTTTTCATTCATTATTGCCTTTAATCATTCTCATCTCTCTTTCTATAAGAAGAAAAATTTGATATCCATTTTCGCCATATCCCCCGTCCAATATTTTAAAAATGTAACTAATTTAGAAATGGCTTTTAACGAAAAAGATTACCGGTTAAGATTACTGAAAAGGGAAAACGTTCACTTACAAGGTTCCACATAGGCAACCATCGCTAATGTAAGACATCCTAGGATGACCATAGCAATTGACAAGTTCATCTGAAATTATATTAATGATATTAACACTCGATTTAAATATATATGATAATATATATAATAATAATCTTTATTTACATCGGTGAATGTTTTCATTATTACAAATTATATAATTAAAAATACAGTATAAAATATTGTAATATCGATTGAGGGTGACTGTGAGATATAGAGAAAAAACCCACAATCACAATTATTTATGTAAATAAATGTTTATTCCGGAGTACGACGTTTCGACTGTATTCTAACGGTCATCATCGGGTACTGAGATACAAATTTATAGAAATAGTAAAGTTTGAAAAACAGGTCAAACATATGTAATTTAAAGATCAAAGCGAACAAGAACTGATAAATCATATAAACAGGCTAACCACAGAGTGAAGGATTCTATTAAGGCAACATGATGGTGGGAATATAATATATAAAGAACGATTCTGAGAAATTCCAATCATTGAGTGTGATACGATAGAAGTTAACAATATAGTAGAAATGATTACAATTTATCTAACCTATCTTGGAACCCTTTAAATTCATATTGGACCATTTTTTGTAATCATTTCTACAATATTGTTAATTTCTTACATATATGTCTATTTCAAGGGTTTAGATTTAATTGTTTCATAGTCCGAAATTTTGATACTATGGGACATCATGGAGCCTTGATTAGCTGAATGTTTTGCATGTTATTGATGTCATACGAGATAACAATCTTCCTAGATCTGAATCTTAATATGTACGTCGCAGGACCAATCTATGGTATTTGACGGGTAGACAATTAACACAAATTGAGTGCCTTAAATAGAAACATTGTAAAGGTATCTCTAGGTTTTTGCAATGCTATTTTCAATTACTTTCTTTGTATAATACATTACTTATTAGAAAACTTTGCCTCTAGTGATAAAATGATATTTTCTCCCCAGCACATATGTCTCTCCAAATTTGCATCAATAATGAATACCGACGAAAAAGTGCGGTACTTGCTAAATTATTGGTCCCCAAAGGTCGAACCCGTTCCATCGCCCCTGCAATATTACTTTTTTTAATCTAATAATAATCTGTTGTTGTTGAATTAGAACATCAATCTTCAACACAGTTTTCCCAATTAATTAGTCTATTCTAAAAATGTTTGTTTTGCCATCGATTTTGTGCGTGTGCGTGCGTGTGTGCCAAGTGATACACGGGTACCTCGGATCTATAGATTTCGAAATAACTAATTTTGAACGGGATCACGAAGTACCGATGCACAACAAACCCAAGAAAATCAGTGAGTCATATTTAGTTATAATATAATTTTTATTTCATGAATAGACATGCACCATGCATAAATATACCTTCCACTAATAATGATGAACCCTAATTGTAAAAATACCTTTTCTCAATTCCGAGAAATTCAAAGGTCCTAAGTTCGGATGAGCTCCTCCGATTCCGAGTTTCCGAGATTGCTATCGTGGTTCGAAAAATGACATCGACTAGATAGGTCCCGGTGGCTTCCCTCGAGAGCTCGGATCGGAGTCCTTATGTAGTGTCTACCTGTCTAACATGATTACCCTTTTATCCAAATAATCGCGTCAACAGTGTAAATAATCACCTTAACAGTCCAGATAATTATTCAAACTGCTCCGATGGTAACTTAAACTTCTCTGATAATTACCCTAACTGCTCAGATAACTACCCTAACTGTCCAGGTAATAATCTTTATTATTTAGATTATTACTTTCATAATCACTAATAAGATTACTTTCCTTGTTAATAAGCAACGTTAATAGCGAAATAAAATAGCGACGTCACATTTAGATGTGATTAGGTTTATATAGAATTATAGTAAAAATATAGTTTTGTCCTTCGAATTTTTCCAACCAAAGTGACGTTTATTGAAACTACCAACCGTGCCAAGAATTCCTAATTTTTAAATGTCAAAAATTCTACAGCATAACACACGTGTATGTAGTCAGAAAATAATACAGACTTCGAAAACTTGCGGGTGGCATGGATGTTATTAATTCACACGGAAAAGGGCTCTCACATTTTACAACGATGACTTTCTGATTGGCAGCCCCTTTCGATATTGTGCTTTCATGAAATAAAATCATTTTTGGAGTATATATGAAACTACGAATAGGAATTGTGAATATTGCTCCAACTGCTATTCAACGCACGAATGTGGGTTACAATATCTTCACAAATAACAAACTAATCACAGTAATACATCTGTAACGGAGTTATGATATTTGATAAATGATATGAACATATACTAGTTCGCAGGATGTATGATATCTTATTTGATTTTCGCAAAAACGAGTTATCGTCTCCGCTTGCTGATTAATTTGTCTATATTCATCGGGTAAAATATTCTACAAGTACTGTTGTAGATTTTGGTAGTAAAGATAGATTTGAAGTAAAGCTTACAATATTCTTCATTAATTTTGATAAACGGACGACAGGTAACAGTAATACTCACAGACATTTACACTGAATCAGCTTGATCTTCCCATTTGATCCTAAAAACAAGGTCCTCTGACGCTGAAAGCATTCTAATTGTTCTCGCTTTGATTTCCATAAAACCATGATATGCATAAGTACTAAAAGATTATCCGATCAATGAAACAAATCTTCTCGTTTAATTGCTAATTTAACATAAAGTCTCCAACTACTTTCAAACGACATAAATATAAAAAACGCCTATACGACCCCTCAAAGTGAATTAGCGTGATAAATTTTACGTCGACTTACCTTTTTAGATTGAGGGATACGATCTGAAGAATATCACTTACAGAGCTTGCAGGTCCGAATGAGTATGCGGGGGTAATCAAAAAACATAAAAGGGTTTTAATTTCTCTCGTGTTGCTGTGTGATTGGTTAAAATCACACACTTGATCGACCCAGCCACGCAATCATCATTAACCCTTTATTTTGAAATACAATTTTCAACTATTGATAGTGATTGCGTTAATGTGCGATTTTTCTAAATTGATTCCAGCTGCTCATACACTGAAAACAATAACCCCGAAAAAATAAGGCAATATACTCTGATTAGAATTTTATCCAATTGTTGGCTAGACGATATCAAGTCATATATCAGCTAACATATTAGATAAATTCATTCTGTCAAGTTGAGATAGCTGAATTAAAAATATTACTGTTGAATAGTAATTTGGGAATATGAAATACATGGCTATCATTTCAGAAATTGAGGATTGAAAAGACCCCTTAAATTTGATGAATTCTGTAATGGTTAGAATTTACCATTCTTAATCAAAATCGACAAATCCTTCAGATTTAAAGACATTAAGACAGAGGAGTGTGACCTTCAATGGACACTAATTTTCTCGTTATGGAGATATAGAAAATAAATCAAAGTTAGGATATTTCCTACAAGAATGGGTCACATGTCTATTGTGACATCAATATCGAATCGATACAAAAGCTGATTAGGACTGTTTTAGGAGATGGGGTAGTCAATTAACGTCGTGTCTATATTTTGAGATACCATTTGGATCATCATGGGTAAGGTTATTTACAGTTTCAACCCAATTTAGAGTGTTTATCGTCTGATGCATTGGCTTGTTGGGAATACCCAAACTTTGACCATCTATATCTCACAAAATAGATCAAACAGAACAAGAAAATTAGTGTACATTGAAAGCAACACTCCTCTCTCTTAATCTCTGTAAATTCAAAGAAATTCGGAATTTAGAGATTTAGTGTCTATCGGTGCATTTTCTGTAGTAAGATGGCGCTAAGGTACTGTCAGGAGATAAGTTTTCATTGAAAATGAATATGTCCACAAAATGAACTATTTCTGATAAATGCTTCACTTAAAGTTAAAGAATGCTGCAAATAATCATTTCTTGATACAGATCCGTATATAAAAAGCAATTTCTTTTGCGTTTCAACACAGTTTTGGGGACTTTTGGGGACTAAAAAATGAGTTAAATATTGTTTTTTCTCCATTAGGATTCATTGCAGTTTAACCTCTATTTCATACTATAATGTTGGTCCAATTTGAAAAACATTTTTAAAGGATGTAAGCGATTATTCTGCTCATTTAAGAAATATAGAATCTACCACAAGTGGTAGCTAGAAACTAGATTTTCTGCTGACGAGTGAGGGATACTCCTTCACTCGGTAAAGCCTCGTGAAGGATGAAAGTGAAACCGGTCACAGAAAATCTTGTTCCCAGCTACCACGAGTGGAAGATTTTATTTCTCACATAATTTGACATTTTACCTACGATTTAATCGATTTAACTACATTTTTATGCGAATGGGACGCTTTGTTTACAAAATTGAGTGTAGAAATATAGAGCAGTATAGTAACCTAACATTTATCAGGTGAGAAATATCGGGATTCGAAATCAAAATTAATCTGAATTTGAATATTTCTACGATGATAAACTTATATGTTACTGTGATGTATCTCGATTAAAACAAGGCTCGTTGAATATACGTTAACTTTTATTCCGCCATCGTCGATCTTACTATTTAACACAATGTACCGTTTGAATACAATGTACTACATTCCTCCCTTGGACGAACGCTTTAACATAATATTCTTTTTGTTTGTTTTGAACACATGAACATAAAACTAAAAACAGACACTAGTCACACTCTTCAACAAGTCTTTTTAGAGGTTTTCTTACACGCTCAGGAAATCTACTTGGAGAGGTAGCAACTGGAGCAGTTATCGAGGAATCGACCACAGTTGTTTCAGGAAAACATTACTGTTGTAATGTTTTGAAACATTATTTAATATCAGGGGTGGATTTAGGCAGTTTTAGGTTCAAACTTTAATTTCTCGCTAATTTTACCACAAAATATCTCTCGTCACACTACCTACATTGCACCAATTTTACCTCAATAAATCGTCTAGCTCCGCTCGGCGAAAATTTTAGTTAGCGCCCCAACCTTAAATCCTGGATCCGCCCCTGCTAATGCTGCACAAAGATAATCAATAGTCCACATTATTACTAAATAACATCATTTGAAAAATAGCATAGCTGACAAAATTACCCGGGGGTAATGCTGGGTCAGCCCCCACAAAAATGCCCCAAAAGGGAGACATTACATCCCACCGCCAATATATGGACCAAATGTTTTCCTAAAATAGTCGACAACCAGTTGAAAATGAATACCCACAAACTGATAAAAATATTTGAGGGAAAAGGGTGGTCAGCTGACATTTAAAAACTTTTTTTATCCCAGCGTATGGAAAAATCATAAGATATATGGGGAAGCGACACACCGACAATGAGGTAAAAATCTCTGTGGTAAGGGGTGGTCAGCTGCCCTTAAATCGGGTTATTTTGATCCCAGTGTATGGAAAAGTTTTACCCCATCAGCTATATGATTTAAATTCATTGCGAAGCTTGTACACTGATAATAATGTAAATATGCAAAAACTGACAAAGATTTTTAGAGGCAAGGGGTGGTCAGTCACCCTGCCCAGGCATGACCCTTCGAATAGAAAATTCGGCACATTTTACATTGATATCAGTATTTTTACTAAAGATCAATAGCTGTAATCTTAAAACGATGTGACCTAAATGCTTTGACATGATTTGGCATATACCTAGTACAGTACCAGTTCTATTGGAGAGTAGTGTATGATGCTGATGTTTACCTATAAGTTTATTGTTTTATTAATAAGTCCCATTGGATAAGTCATGACTGTCAGTGGACGCTGGTGTCCACTAGTTTAATAATCAGATCTTTCATTCACTTGCGTTTTAATGAAAACTTTTTTATCCGGCCAAAAAATAGATACCTTGTTTCTCATTTTCAAGGCTGATGATTGCATTTTCAGAAAATGATCAGGCAGTCAGGATTTGATTTTTATTTATTCAGGAAAAAAGCCTGAATTTGGACAAAATACCATCAGGCAAACCGTTTTTTTATTTTTTATTAAAAAACTTAATCATTAAATATTTCTTAAATAAAAAAAGATAAACATGTTCATATTTCACCTGCTAGAGTTCATTATGATCGCCAAGAGTTTATGTTAATCTATCCACTGCTCTTATAGGACATAAAATCTGTTATAAATCAAAAAGATATTCACAGCATGAGTTGTGCCCGCCGTGTAACTGGCGAACCCCATTCATGGCATATACGTCTGAGGTAACCCTTACAGAAATTTCCGATCATAATTCGATTGCATATCGGTCATAACACGAACGCAGTGAAAATATTGGTCGCAAGCTTGAACGCAAGGGTTGCAGAAGGTTGCAAGACGATCACAAATATACATTTCTTGATTGCAAACGGTC
>JAYMFW010082765.1:0-10453 GCA_036785005.1 Tubulanus punctatus | reverse complement strand
AATAAAGTCCAATTAGATCCGTTAATTTGTCACCAGAAGAATCAGTAACGTTACATACACATTCAGAGAAAGAACACATACCGAAATGAACCTATTCAGAAAGAACACCGGAGGTCATGGGTTCGTTCCCCGGAAGAAGCTGAGTTGCAGGTCTAACCCCTCAATAATAGGGAAAAGGTAACCTCGGTCCGGTAACGCCTCTCGGGTGCTTAGCGGGATGTGGGATGTTAACATAGAAATAAGTCAAATCTGCGGCAAGAAGGTGGAATGGCTGAAACTATAAAAAATCTCTCATGATAATTGGACCGATTGTCTCTTAGAACTGTGATTTCATTGATTAACAATCTAAACTGGAAGTTAAGAGAGAAAAAAAACTAATTACAATTTCCATTCAACAATCTCTACGCCAGCGAAAAAACTTTCTTCTGCGGGATTAGTCTAGAACTGACAGACGGACGAAGTGTCCGACACGCGAGTAACCTCTATCAGTTAGACATCAGATGACTATTTGTCTGTTATTTGTCGCATATTTGTCCCGGCGTGTCGTCATATCTCATCAGTTGATCAGTCATCATCGTCAACGACGGAGAAACGGCACAAAATTACACAGCAGCACTATCTCTGTCGCAGCCTTTAGCTTGATTAACCGTCGCCTAACCCGTATCGTTGGTAATTGCATCCGATTCGGGGGACAAAAACTAACATACACTCTTGCCGCATCTATATCGCCGTACTAGTACAACAAGCGAGAAGGAGACGAGTTTCTCTCAGTGCGTAGATAACACAAGAGTAATTACTGAAAACGCTTTTCCGATCGATAGCCAGTTTGCGTTTCTTTTAAAACGGAGCCCGCTTAGAATATCGACGGACTGCTTCGCTGGCAGAATTGATTGTCGAGGTGAAGATGCGATCTGGTGATTAAGTATATAGACAGTGATCGCGTAGGAGTTTGAAGATTGGGCAACAACTTATAGAATACATTTCCAAGTGGGAACTTCTGTCAGGCTTGTAGGAGCACCAGATAAAGGCTAGGGTGATGATGTAGTTATATATACAGCTCATTCGAAAAATTCAATGATTCTAGGAACCTAGTGGAACTATGTACAGATTTGGAGGCTCGCCAGAAAATAGTTATAGAAATAGGTCGTTCGAAAAAGTACATAAAATTCGATCAAATTGCCACAATTGTGAATCCCCAAGGTTTCTATTCTAGTCCTGTCTCAAGCGAGCAACCTGTGGAGAAGTAAGGTCTGGATGTTTCATGTTTTATTATAAACGGAAGGTGGACTCCGTCTTGGCCATGTGCTCCCAGGATCCGTGATCGAAACATTATTACTAAATTCTGGAGGGAGGCCTTGCTTTGTTGGGGTTGTGCTATGGCTAACGATGGGTTGCTTAATGTCATAATGGTTAATGATGAATATGCATTTAAAAACGGGCGGTGGTATCGATAAAAGGTTTCGAAGAACAATTATCTAATTTCAAACGTCCATAGAAACCGTGCAATGGATACACGCGACTTCTTCCCCGGCATGTTGTCATTTTTCGTTAAACGGGCCACGCTCGATAATTCTTTGATGTTTCTCGGCTATTTCTGCCGCGCATCTCCCGTAAAACGACCTATAATGAATGCGTCAATTATGCAAGAAGCATCATTGTATTAGCGGCACGATAGTTGACTGGAACGCGTGCTCATTTCGCGTGCCAACTCACTCGATACAACAACGATATTCCGCATTTTTCAAAGATCGCGCGGTATTCTTTCAACTCATGCGGACGCGCGGTGGTTTAAAGCCTCTCGATGACGCTCAAGCCATCAACAAATTCCCGAATTCTTGATCGTCACTAAGAAGATTATCTCATCTTAGAGATCTTTGCCGAAATATGACGAGCAAAATGACAACATTTCCGTATCTAAAGAGATTTTAGAGATTCCCGAAAACCCAATACGGAAGCGAACGCCTTTGACAGAACTCCGCCATTTTATTTTGTCGTGTCGGCGCCGATCTGTTACGACTTCCGGTCTAGCCGACAATCGACAGACGATCAAAATTTAATCTGACGTATGAATTAATTACCGAAACGTGTCGACTTTTAATCAGGCCGCACCGGTTACATCAAAGGTAACCAAGGATCGACGGCAGCCGGCAAAACAGAGCAAAGCTGTTAGTCAGTTTGTGAATGGGAAAATCCGAAATACAACGCGAGAACTGAAATGATTCTCACCAGATGGCGACACTGTCGTAATTGTTCGTAAAACCTTAGCATTTTCATGCGCTTTGTACTGTTAGTGACGCCTCTATACTGCGCTACACACGTGCTCACCTGACGAATCTTCGATTGCCTCTGTAGGAACGAATCTATGCTTCTTACTAGCGCCACCTGACGGATTCTCGATCGCCACAGTAAGATAAAAATCATGCGCTCCATACTAACACACACAGAGGGCATTCTCAAATGCCAGAACACCGTAGAAAATTATGCTTTTCATAGCAGCACCACCAAGCGGACCTTCAAATGCCACAGAGGCAAAATTCCGCGCTTCATACTTATTAGACTTCGGAGATCATCGATTACCTCAGTAACGTTGTAATTCTACCACTCTAAATTGGACCCTCGGCTCCCATAGTTGCAAAATTCACCCATCATATACTAGCACACCTCGCGGAGACTGCCATTACCGCAGTAGCATTATACCCATTTATTTGAAAATGTAGACGTTATAGATTGAGACGATGATTAAGCAGTCGAATGTGTTAAAACCAACAATAATCAAACGCAGTACACCCAGACTACTCGCGTAGAGAATGTCGGTCTATTTTAAAAGTTTTACATACTGTGGTGTGAGAGTAAGAGCATGTTGTTTATTAGACTTGAGAATCATTCTCCAGGTAAAAATAACTAACACTCTCAAGTGTATTACAGGTATCCGATAGTTTTCTAACTGAGATGGTTTCTATCGGTAATGGCATTCCAGAATATATCCGGATTTGAGCTTAGAAGAAAAACGCATATTCAGCATGCACATTGTTTTCACTGCAAAAAAACATTTTCTTTTTCGACCCAAAAATGTCAAATATCAAATCAATTGCTTTTATATTTAGTTGAAGTATTCAAAAACCATCAAAAGGGCTTTTTCAACCGTTTTCTTTGTAAACTATTCCACTCGAAGCATCCAAAAATGATATGCATTCAACAAAACATTTTTAGAACCAACAAAAATAGCCCGTTTCAAACTTGTCCACAAGATACACCCACCCCCATTTCTGATCAATATTTTCCCGATTGATCGATTAAAATATGAGAGCATGAAGAATCTAAGTCACCAAAACATCAGAACAGCAAGAGTGCTGATATGTTTTTACGCATCCATTGTGAATTTAGAATAACCGACGAAAATCGACCCTTCCCCATCGTCGATACAATGTCAGTTAGATAGTAGAGAGAAATACACTTTCAGTTGAACTTTCATGTTTTCTTTCCTTCATCGAACATTTCTCGATTCCCCGATAACAAAACTGGTCTGACTGCACGCAATGTTTTCATTTATTCGTTATAAACATTTGGCCTTCAATCGTAGCGAGGTTTTGATATTCGATCCGCACTTTTCCTCGGCCAAGTTCTTCTAATTGGCGGCTAAGAGCTTTTATGAGTAGACTTCTGCTTGAGAGCCCGGATAAGTTTACATAGGCATTAATATTATATTTTACCGCGCAATCAATTCCTCCTTATGATGTAGAACACAAGCAAAACCAATGTTTTTAAGAGGCACTGAGGTTACTTTGTCACAATTACAGAAGATGCACAGAAGAACTTGACGACAACAAGAAACTCGGCTTCTTCCGGGGATCGAACCCACGACCTCAGGTTTGACAGTAGTGATCTAGGATCCGCTAGATGTCGCTGGTGTGACATTTCAACCGGATTTTGGTTTGATTTTTTTTCGTCATTAATAGTGGCAGCCCGCTGAATACGCTGTTATCTGATCAACATATCGTGTGGCATTTCTGGTAACTCTATGTATACGATTTCCATAGACAGTGTATAATCGGTGGGATATTTCGAAGGAGTTGACAGCGACATCAGTGAGCTCCTAGCCTAACAATTGACCGGGAAACATAATGCTTTTCCGTAGGATGAAATCCCCAGCCTTCCTATAGTATATATATTATTTTCATGTTTATACCATAAAATTATTGGAAGGCTTCCAGAAGCCTTAGGGTTAGGGATAGGGTGGGTTTAAGGGTTTACAAGCCTTATGGGGTAAGGGTTAGGGTTGGGTTTTAAATATATTAAAAAACCTATTGACGGCATCGCTTCCTCGGCAGCGTATTGGGTAGGGCGCTGGTCTATTGCTCGGTAGGCTAGGGGTTCGAATCCTGCTATTGTCGCTTGCTGGGAATTCTTTTCATATTATAAGTCTTCACTTTATCTTCGATAGAGAATCCTATGACATGATCATACAAGCGTAACTGAGAAGTGACTGGGGATTTCATCCTACAGAAAATAATTACGCGACCGATAAGTCCATAATCTACTACCGAATCTACGAGTGAGAACAAATTTGACTGCAGTTACGCAATGCAATTATATTTGAAGAACACACGCACACAAAGGGTTAAAAATTTGATGAATATGATTTTTACAGCAAAATATTACCATGTAACTGACAGTGGTGCCATCTAGTGTCTACTCAGTCGAATGTGAGAAGTGCTTTATCCGATGACATCTGACACCGGTTACAACCGCCGTCAGTCACAGATTTTGGCCAAACGTCTCCTCGAGAATCGAAGTCCTATGGTAAACACCAGATTATAAGTAAGAGATTAAGTAAGAATTGCATTGTTTCCCTGGTTACAGAGAGCGGTTGTTAATAGGATTAACACGAGGAAACACCGCCAGGGGCCGTAATGATGTGAATAATAAACCTCGGCGAAACAAGTGATCAAGCGGATTCTATGTATTTCGAGTAACCGTAGGACAGAGTTTTATTCAATAACTATTGATTTTCCGATCTAGCCGACGACAAAATGTCTGGTTTTTATCTTTTTTATACAAGGATAAAGTTACAGAAACCATGTAAATAATTATTAGATTATCATAAGCCATTCATGTCGGTAGCCGAGGGCTTTCAATCGCGCCGCCATACATGTTTCATATATCAAATGTATTTTCAATGAAATGCGATATAGACGATAGCTTTTTCAGTTTCCAGGATAAGCTCTTCTTACCTGCTCACTTTTGTCAGGGTAGCACCAACAATAATAAACCAGCCATGCCAGTCCACAGCACGACATATTCAAGGTTTCGAAATGCCTTCAGTATCACTCTTTGAAACGCCCACTTTCGCCGAAAATGGACTGCTTTCGGTACCCACGGAACACGCAACGGTTAGAAATAACCGAAAGCATCGTATCCATTTGAGAAAATAGAATAGAACCTAAAGCAATGTATCCTCGTAAGACCTTATTCCATATGATGTGATTAAACTGATCGTTTAGGTCACCATTGATATTCCCGAGCAAGGCCAGCGCGAAACAACACCAACCACCACTTCTCACCCAACCGAAGTGTGAACGAAATTAGCGAGGAAAACTTTTGAAATGTTTGTTAGTTGGCCTTCAATTAATTTGCGTAAAAGCAACAGCTGAAACGGAAAGGGTTCCAACCGAGCAAAGACGAAGGTGGTTCAAGGCAGCTGATATAACAACTACATAACTACCGTCAATCAATCAGTTTTAACCACTTAATTGCCAATAATCGATCATCGATACAATGATTGTAACAGCAAACCTTAATTCGTGCGTTTATTGTCTTAACTATATTTCTCTATTTATGAATTGAAACTTGAACTGTTTGAAAACTAAGTGGTAATGGGGACTCCATAGACTAAACATCGGAAGTAGCGAGAGATAACTCGGGTGGCGATATACAGAGTTACCGAACAAAGTGGCGCCTAAAAGCAAATCAGCTAAGAAGCCAACGAAGCCATGAACTCGACCAAGACAGGTAAAGATTGGCAGAGAAAGAGCTTCCTCTATCAATGACTGTACCAAACATAGCCATAGCTGATAACGGATCGAATTGACCGACCAAAAATATGGAAGACTGTTGGAGCTGGGTCATTACCAGACACAACAAAAAGGTGGCACTAAAGGATGATCAAGAATCGATAGTCATCATCAGTCTAAGGACTAGTATACTGAGAACAACCCTGACTGAAAACTTATGCTTATAAGACTACATGAGCATGGGAACTCAATACTGATATGTTGGAAGTTCCTGGGGACTGTAGACGTCGCGCAGTCGGTGGGTTCTGAGTATGCGCGATGATGTATCGTTTCTTCCGGCGACAATGACTGCTGTAAACCGCCTTAAGATGACGACAATGAGTATGCATACGTTCCGTGTAACCGGTGGCAATAAGATTGCCGAACAATTAGATTTAGTAAATCATGTTAGTGTGTGGTACCATTGACTGAACAACTGTAGACTATTGATCATCAAATCTGCGTTACACGACGGTAAATTGAATTCACAGCGTCGGAGAACGTCGGGATCAGACGCCACACGATGTAACGAAGATGTTGTGTCATCATCATCGGTAAAAGCAGAACTAAGGTAGTAGAGCGAGTAGCGATAACACAGAATGAAATAGAAAATACGAACTCCAGATACAATACTGATATTCGACATTTTAAGTGCGGTTCACTAGATTCCTTCGTAGCCCCGCTTTTTATACGTGGCGGATTCCATATTCTATAGTCACTCATATAAGTATTTTGAGATGCATAAAGGTTTTTTATAATCTTCTTCGATCGGGAGCAGGGACCTGATTCACCCCCGTAAGTTAGCCTCATTGATGGGATCTTTTTAGGAGCTCTCTGACGGAATGCCGATACGTTCTTTCGGTGACAAGCAAGCAGATAGAAACATTGTAATCTACTTGTTTCGACGAAGACGTCTCCTTCGTGGCCCGAGGTTTAAACCCCGCATAACATAAGTTCTTTTTGTCGTCGATTATATTATAGAGTCGTATGGCCAGAAGCGCAATATGTATTTGAAGTGAGGAAGGTATATACTGAATCCATTTACGCAGTATTCCCTGTGATCTCGGACGGATGCCGTTCACCGTGAGACAAGTGCTAAGTAATCGAAGACACGGTCCTAAGTAAGCGTTGTGCCTCAGGCCGAGTAAAGAACATATACTTATCAACGAAATGTCAGCAGCACATGGAATGTAAACAGCTAATGTCTATAAGACGGTTGTGGTCAGATGGAAGACCAAAAACTGAAGTTCTTCCAGTCCAACAACGGTGTTGCAGAGCTTGATGAAAGGTCAGTTTAGAGCCGAATATTTCCTTGTCTTTGCCCGTGTTCCTCAGCAACTGAATATAACGACAAAACAGAGGAAATCGATTTTGGCAAAGTTGTTTAGCTTGGGAATTCCGGTAAATAGTTTTTTTCAGAAATGCGATCCGTTGTTTTTCGTCTTGCGGTACCGTCGCGTGACTATGTCCACTGCAGTATATCGTGTTCAGTCCTTCCCGTATTCCACTTGTTCTTCACCAATTCGATTGTCTCAAGATGTGCAAGCGGTGATTCTTAAATCGTTGATACGGCGTACGTCTTTGCCATAGAGTGGACTTTTTACGACTTGATAACCGATCTATCCAGGGTACCCGTTAGTGGTTTGACGGTTGTATATACATATTTGATGGGATACCATACAGTGTTTGCGGAATGAAACTGAGAAAATGTCACAATACGCACAGAGAAAGGATTAGACTTGGGCAGAAATTGACCCGAATCGGTTTATATTTAGATTAACCCCACGCAGAAATCTTACTTAATCTCCTATATTGATATTATATATGACCAAATAACAGACACAAAAACTATACGTACGATTAATGAATGGACAAGGCCGACTTCGTTTTTCTTGGAAAATTGGAATTCGGGGGTCCTCGTTCTCAAATTTTATGTTTCTGAGTAATTTCCAATGGCATCTTGACTTGACAAAGTATTTATTTCGATTTCGGTAAAACCTTATGAATACTCGGCATACTAATTAATACATAGTATGATCTTTAGTAAACCCATAGAATGAGGGATCCCACACGTGGAGAAAGCTACTTCAATTGTCTTTCACCAAGATAGGTTTTGGCAAAGGATGGATGAAGCCTCGGATATTTAGGTACAACTGTCAAGGTTTGGTTGGCGTTCATATGCTAGGAACTGACGAAAATCTAGAAAAGGACGGCAAAGGACGGGAAATATTTTGGAAATTCAATTATGGTTTTGACTACCAAGGTTCAGCGACACTGCACCAATTGTAATGGTTTTTCAACCATGCAATGAAGACACATAAACGTAAAAAAGGAGATGCTGGGCAAGGTATATCTACGGTTACCACGTCCATTTCGTTAATGACCCTAGGATTTACACACAGTATAGGTTCTTCGGTTTATTTATGTGTAAAGGGTGCAATAACTAGGAACTGCGAGTCAATATTAGTCGTCAATCAAACACACAGCGACATCGAACACTTGTCGAGCTATGATGTCTGTAATATTGGACAGTGCTTAGTCTTCTCACTAATATTGAATTACCTCTTCATGGTTGAAACACTGTGTGTTAATAATATCACCGAGTCTGTACAGCTTCTCCGAGATTTGATTTACAACGCTGGAATCTGCGACAGAGTGTATACTAAAACTATCGATATTCATCAATATGAACGTCCATATTTCCCTAATAAACCGGTAGATATCTGAACAGTCGAGTCAGCTCAGCCCTCGTTATAACCCTATGACTTTGGAACATACATTCATTGTCGATATTTTTCGGGGACACCGATGTTACTAATTTCCGTCCAGTGTGTCGGGGAGGACATGCTAACCGTAGTGTTGGATAAAGTGGGCATGGCTGGGGAAGGTACCCCCTGCAGAAATTAGTCTTAAAGATGGTAATTGCACTTTTATGACCCTGGATCTTAAACTGAAAAAAAAACATACTGAAAAATTTGAAACCTTTTGCGGGGAGAGTAACCTTCACACTGCCTGGCGCACTTCACTACAGATGTCTCTGGGTTCTTATGATGTTGCAAATCCTAGCACATTAAAATCTTTAATCAAAGAAAGTAGAGCAATATATCATAAAAAGGAGCAATATACAAGATATTTTCAAAGGGTCCGTATTTTACAATTCAAAGTAGGCTGCAGTTGTTATTAACTGCTAAAATCGATGGATTTCAAATTCAAATCGGTGTAACCTGATTGTCAAGACGTACGCCATTTATTTAAAAAAAACAAAAAGCGAAAGATTGTTACTGAGCGAATCATTTTCAGGGTTCTATAAATCCATCGGAAGAAATTATTTTATCAAAGCGCATCAAGTCTTGAAGGTCAGTCGGTTATAAAGATCGAAGGAGATATCAACGAGACGAGTCAAGTCTCTTAAAACGAGAAGAATCGTGGTATTTTCCGGAGATGAGTCATAGATAATGTTCCCGCATCGGTTTCAAGAAAATGTCGAGACTCACGAACGTAGGAAATATCGTCAAAGTAGCCCGCTAATTGCCAGAGCGACGGTGTAGGGATATACACGTAATGGACACGGTTGTAATAGAACGATATACTGGGGGAAATGGATGAGAACTTTCAACGAGTAAAATTTCATCTAATCAAACTCGGAATGATTCTTTCTTCGTAAGAAAATGGTGAAAAAGTTCTTCCCGTGTAGCTTTAGAAATTCACATCATTTCAACGCTGTCTGAGTAATTTCCCCTTTTTACAAAAAAAAAAACAGGCGTCGCCTACTGAATGTTGCGTGATAAAATGAGACGGGTTTTGAAATCACCAACAACTTCTCGCCGCGAATGTCAAAAGTGTCTGATTTAAATGTAACGATAACAAAGACTTCTATTCTTCTGTTGACACTTCTAGCGACGCGTATCGCTTTCATTTTCAGTGTCAGATATCAGAATCGGTACATCATCAGCAACAAATAGGTACTTTTCTTGGAAAAGTAATTGTCGAAATATTATATTAGCTATACTCGTTTGTAGTTGAAGATTCTGCGTTACTCTGATGCATTTATGCCAGATTATTATTTACCTGCGGACCGATTCATTCCCACTGCAGTACATTTTTAATGAATTCGCTTCGTTTATGTTAGATTATCGTTTATCCCAGACTAAAAGTTCAGTCCAAACGTAGTGACATAGGGTCAAATGACGAGACAACGATGATCTGCAATAGGTTGACTGTTTATTCGGCGAATAGAGAGAGTGTGTGATAAGAGCAGAAGATAGGCTAGAGAGAGTAGCAAAGAGAAGAGCCAAGAGACAGAGAGCGATGAGACGTTCAGTATTTATAGTACTCCACTAGACAATCTATGGTCAGACTTCAGCAGAGAAAAGTCCAAATGACCAGTACCGAGTGAAGAGTTA
>JAYMFW010082654.1:0-10455 GCA_036785005.1 Tubulanus punctatus | reverse complement strand
AATCCATTTACTGCCGATATCTCCAGAAAACCCCGTAGATGTGGGATACGGGAGACAAAAATTCAGAAGGAGTCACGAGTTTGAAAAAGTACTGTGCCGACCTACTGCTGACTGACTGTGAGTCATTCATTACACGAAAAGATAAAACAATGCAATCGTGCTTTAGTAACAGGGGGTTACACACTGATGTGTTATACTGACCTCATTTTTAGTGTTTATATCTGCACCTTTTTCTTCCACCAGGTAATGAACAATGCCAAGGTGTCCACCATCAGCAGCACAGTGAATCACTGTATCACCATTCTGTGTGTAAGAATGATATAATGATATATTACTAAAATCGACCCTGTGCCGACTGATATATCATACACTGATGTGTTATACTGACCTCATTTTTAGTGTTTATATCTGCACCTTTTTCTTCCACCAGGTAATGAACAATGCCAAGGTGTCCTCTTAGAGCAGCACAGTGAATCACTGTATCACCATTCTGTGTGTAAGAATAATATAATGATATATTACTAAAATCGACCCTGTGCCGACTGATATATCATACACTGAATGTGTTATACTGACCTCATTTTTAGTGTTTATATCTGCACCTTTTTCTTCCACCAGGTAATGAACAATGCCAAGGTGTCCACTTAGAGCAGCACTGTGAATCACTGTATCACCATTCTGTGTGTAAGAATATTGTTATCAAATTTCCCCTAAGTAATTTCTTTCTACATACACTAAAATCATCATACCGTAGACTCGATGGGACCGTCAATTTTGCACTGTTGGACAGATACCGGCTTAAAGATCAGAGATTTTTTAGTACAACAAAGGATCGGGAACAGAACATATTTACGGAAGTTCACCAAAGTACATTCGAAATATGAATAATAAATCAGAAAATCAATAAAAAACTAAAATGATTCTAAGTTCAGCGAAAAATTGAATGTGAGATTGGAATCGCGTCGCTCATCTGAATGGCGAGCGCCGTACCACTCCACAATCCGTCCGATGTGTCTTATAAAGCGTTGTTACGTAGACAAGTAAGAAATATATCATGGAAAGCTCGCACACGATAAGCTGTGCGACATAAAAAATAATCATTACGAGGCGCCAAAAATGAATGGGAGTACTGAAACAATCATTCAACAAATATTTGTTTACCTTGGCCTTGACGAACTTATTTCTCCTGATAAGGATGGAATAAAATGTCAACATTCAAATACAATACATGAAAAAATACAATTAAGCCAAAAAGATACTTTGTTTCTCATTTTCAAGGCTATTTGTATTTTCAGAAAATGACCTGGCAGTCAGGATTTAATTTTTATTTATTCAGGAAAAAAGCCTGAATTTGGACAAAATATCAACAGGCAGACCGTTTTTTATTTTTCATTAAAACACTCTTTCATCAAATATTTTTTAAATAAAAAAAAACATGTTCACATTTAACTTTCGTGAGTTCATTATGATCCTAAGAGTTTATGTTAATCTATCCACCGCTCTATAGGACATAAAATCTGTTATAAAGCAAAAAGATAAATTCACAGCATTGAGTGGTACCGGTGATATACAATTCGTGGCACCTACGTCTATTGTGTAGTACCTTTGATAACTGAAACTGGATTTAGGGCAGAGTTAAACTGGATGCAGTAGACATCAATAAATCTATAATCAATAGGCTATCAATAGATTGAGATACAGAAATTAACAAAAAACCATATATGGGTTTACCGAATAGACTAATTACCTCTAACAACCGTCAGTTAACGGCCAAAACGATTTGCTCCATACAAATTAAATGTTTAAAAACCGACTAAACTTATGTGTAATTGACCCGGCAGTACGCTTTTTTTAAAAATTAAAAGTTGTTTTTCAGAGAAGAGATCCGGCAGGTAGGATTTTATTTTTTACAAATTTCCCCGTTTTGAAAATGACCCGCCCGGAAAGGAGAAACAAGGTATCTATTTCATTTGGCCTTCGAGGTCCAGAGACCTCATGCAAACGACCATAATAAAAACTTGATAAAACTAGAGGTCCAGGGACCTCATGCCTACAAGAAAACCTCAAGGGATGCAGATAAGGATTCAGGAGACTTCCAAAAAAAAAACCTTGAAAACTGGTCAAAATAGCCAATTTGAGTGAATTGAAGAGGGCGCCGCCAGGGCATTATCGCTTTGGTGGGCCCAATTCTTGGTGCAATGATAGCCTTGGGGTAGATGGACCTACATATTAAATATCAAGACAAAAGCGCAATGCATGACGGAAACCTCCTCAAACTAGGGGTCCAGGGACCTCATGCCCTCTTGGAAAGCTCAAGAGATGCAGTTGAGATACAGAGGAGTTAGTTACAAATGAATATGATTAATGGCAGTTACAGTTACAATCCTGGTACAAGTGAAAATGATATATTTGGTCATCTGGACCTCGACTGACCTAATTTAGGGGACCCAATTATTGGAGTGCTGTGAGCCCATGTGTAGATGAACCTACATACTAATTGTCAGGATATTGGCACCCTTTAAAAACTTTAAACACTAATCAAAATAGGCAATTCGAGGAATTGAAGAGGGCGCTTCTAGGGCATTAACAACCTGGGAGACCCAATTCTTCATATATTAATACCCCTTGGGGAGATAGACCTACATACTAAAAATCAGAATAACAGCTCAATGCATGACGAAAGCTTCCTTAAAAATATGAAAAACTAGTCAGGCCAATTTGAGGGAATAGAATAGGGCGCCACCAGGTTATATCGCTGTGGTGGACCCAATTCTTGCTGTGCTGATAGCTCTAGGGTAGATACATTGAAGCATTGAAGAGAACTCAATTGAACATACCCGATCCATGGCATTCACATCAGCCCCATTTTCAACTAAAAACCGGGCCAGCTCCAAGTTTCCTCTCTGACAGGCATAATGCAGCGGTGCATGATCCTTTATTTAAAAAGTAAAGTAGATAAGAAAGAAATACTGTATAATCCGTTAAGAAATGAAGGAGTAATATGACTTTTGGAGGTTTTCTGTTTGAAAGCCCGTAGAATAATAAACACGCCAATAATAAAATAATTTCTGCCGAAACGCAGAAACCCTAATAAAAACTAAATCTATTTTAATGTCAGCAAAACATTGAATGTGGGATTGGAATCACGTTGCTCCAGTGAGCGCCTTGTACCGCTTCACATATGTTCGATGTGTCCTATCTTAGAGCAATCGTCAAATGATTGCTCTAAGCTTCTATAAAGCGCTGCAGGTCGAGAAGTTAGAAAAATATCGATGAAAAGCAAGACGAAAAGCTGTGTGACATAAAGTCTTTATGAGGCATGAACAATTACAGAATTACAGCAATGAAGCAATCATGAAAATGGTCATTACTGTAAACTTGAGGGATATTTTATTAGGCCTATATTCACTAACCTATGTATGCGTATTAATTACAAAATTTAAAAAATCCATAATGGTGAATGAAAACTTGAGGATTTTGCGTATTAATTCCATACTAAAAAAACATATATCATTAGTGAATGAAAATTTCCTTCAAAACTTTAAAATTTGGTAAAAACAAACAAACTGAAAGCAACTTAAGTCACGATGAAATCGAAGCTAAACAACAATGCATTTTCTCGTTGTAGTGATAGAAAATTACAACATTTGTTATTCGTTTTTTTGTTCGATTCCAATCGTCATAAATTTGACTTACTGTATTGAAATGAATGAGAATCAAAACTATTTTAATCAATCTTCTAAACTAAATAACGAATTAACCAAATTTTAACTGTCTCGCATGCGATATGGGGGGGGGGGCTACTGGAACTGTTCATTTATTATACGACTACTAAACCTATCAAATAAAGCTAAAGATAGCATGAAAGCATATGTATTCATATGGACATACCGGATCAGGAGCATTCACATCTGCCCCATTTTCTACTAAAAACTGGGCCAGCTCCAAGTTTCCTTTCTGACAGGCATAATGCAGTGGTGTATGATCCTTTATTTAAAAAATAAAAAGTTAAGTAAAATAGACACAATCACATTAAGAGAATTAATGCTAGTGATTTCACATTGATCATGTGTATTTATACCATAATTTAAAAAACATATCTGTAAATAGTGAATGAAAATTTCCTCACAAACTTGAGAATTTGGTCAAAACAAACAAATTTGAAAGCAACTTAAGTCACAAGTGAAGGCAGCATAAAAAGCAGATGAATTCATTTGAACATACCCGATCAGTAGCATTCACGTCAGCCCCATTTTCTACTAAAAACTGGGCCAGCTCCAAGTTTCCTCTCTGACAGGCATAGTGCAGTGGTGCATGATCCTTTATTTGAAAAATTAAAAAAACAAACTATTATTTAAAAAATAAAAAGTTAAGAAAAAATAGACACAATCACATTTAGAGAATTATGCTAGCGATTTTAATTTTACATTGATCATGTGTATTTATACCGTAACTTAAAACATATCTGTAAATGGTGAATACATACTTCCTCACAAAACTTGAGAATTTTGTCAAAACAAACTTACTCAAAGAAAAGGGTAACTGACACGAAATTTTCGATTTTGATACTCCGCCTTAAAAGTTCACGTACACAGTCCCAAAATCGGTGTACAATTTTTTGCAAATATTTTGGAGCGTTACGGATTTATCAGCATATTTCTTTATGACGTCATTAACTGCCAAAATACGCCATGGATACTTGCGCTTTTCAAACTTGATCGATTTTTTACTTGGGAAAACCCCGTCATACAGCGTAAATGTCACGACCTTCTGAGTTCCTCATTTATTTGTCTCCTTGGTCGGACATTTTATTTCTTATTTCACCAGGTCCTGAACAGCTCCGAACTTGATTCCAAATCATAAGCAATCTTCAGGAATAAAATTTTAAGGACGGGACCCGGAAAACATTAATACAGACACTTAATGCTTTCAGAAAATATATACGTCTCAAAATTGAAAATTTCGTGTCAGTTACCCTTTAAGTCACAAGTGAAGGCAGCATGAAAGCAGATAAATTCATTTAAACATACCCGATCAGTAGCATTCACATCAGCCCCATTTGCAACTAAAAACTGGGCCAGCTCCAAATTTCCTCTCTGACAGGCATAATGCAGTGGTGCATGATCCTTTATTTGAAAAATTAAAAAAAAAAAAACAAAAAAATAAAAAGTATAACTCATTTCATAAAGCCTAACGTCCGTAACCTTACCACAATATAAGAAATATCATCCCACGGAATGGTGAGTTTACTACTGAGTTCCTGCAAGGTACCTTTTAAAGTCATACTGCTCGAGTTTTTCAGTACAAAGTTCAAAGCATTTATCAATATCATTGGAATTTGATTGTTTGATTTTCTCAGATTCGTCAAATCGAGCTTTAGGACATCGGCTAGTGCGTCTTCCTTCTCAGTTGTATCAAATAGTGCAGCCAATTCGACGATTTGTTCGAACATTAATTCTTGTGAATCAGCTTTGCAATCAGCGACTGCTGTATTATTGCTCGTATGATATGGTGCTTGTATCTGGCTTTGCGAATCCTGCGAGTAAGAATGATTATTATTATTTATGAATAAATTTATAAAATCCATATATAATCCATACTGAAATATCATTTAAACCTTAACATGAGAAAATTAGCGAATAAACGACTGTTAACAGAGGCGACTCGATATTAGGATTTTTAAGCATATTTCTCCTTCTATCGACGTTTTTGGCTGGATAGTGAGATGTTGAATTTTTCCCAATTCCGCAGATTTCTGCTCCAAAACGAGAGTTAAGCAATTGAATATTTAGGTCATAGAAATATCTGAACGATGAAGGTTTAGCATTGCTAGAAGTCACCGTGAATAATTTACCTGGTCAGTAGAAGGTATGTCGAATTTGCCCTTTATCTCTTCGGTTGTCTCACCAATTTGAATAGAAAGTTTATACTCTATTGTTGTAGTAGAATCCTCTGCACTTTTTGCTAATGAGATTTCTCTGGCAAGCTTATTCGATCGCATCATTGTTTCATTGTCATAGACCTTAAATGCAATGGAATAATAACATTTTGCAATAAATATTGCGTCCAATCAAAAGGGGATTTTTAGAAATTCTTAGATATAAACATTTACCCATCTTTCAGGTTCATTTAATAACTGCTGTATAGTAACAGTCACAGACATCTCGTGTTGATTTTCTACTCTAAACGTGACTCGTTCTGGTTGCACGATTGCTCCTTCTATCATCTCATTGTCCAAATATCGCTGCAAAAAAGTATTGTAATAAAAACAGCTTGAACTCATCTGCATTTTGCAATGAAAGAGATACACACCTCTATCAGCCTCTTATCGTTTAGAACTATCCCTACTCTAGCAGTGTATGCGTTTTCTTCTACATCACTACTGAGTATTGATGTCATGACAACAAATTCCTTAGCGACAATACTATCCCAGGGAACACCGACACGAACGCCAGTAAAATGTTTTAATTTGACCAACAACATATTGTCTTCATAATACAATTCAGCATTCATATCATCTTGCTTTTCCCAAACTACTTTTTCTTCTTTCTTTGGTTTAGATTTTAACCAGACTTCAATCTTTGTATTTTCTTTCAAACTGATGTTCTCATGCATCAGTAAATACAGAGAGACAGGATTGCCAAACTGTGTTCCAGAACGGCCTAATTCATACATGTCGCATAATGGCTCTAACATGTTTATGTGACTGCTTTTTGCTAATCGGATATCCAACCCGATTTGATTTCCATTTAAAGCACTTATATTCTTTAAGAAAATAAGTGACCTCTTTTCACTTTGCAAAGAATTAAAGTTTACTGAAAGCTGAGCGTCAAGACAGCGATGTCTGCTGTCCTTTAAAGCCAGCAGACCTGCTCCATCATTAAAAACGCCAAAACTGATGTATTTCGAGTGAATAGCTTGACCAATCTTTGTACATTTTTCGTTCCAATAAGTTTCCATCATCTCACAACTGAGGTTTTCTTCATATTCATGCGTTCCTTTGGAAATGTAATTATTCTAAAAAGATGTAAGATATTCTAAAGTGGATGTTTGCAATTCATAGAAGAGGATGTAGCTAAGTGATCACAAAATGAGAATAATCAAACCCCTCTCGCCTTGCAAAACATGTTCTGGACCAAACAACATTTAGTAATATATCCTTACTTATTGTTTTATATTTAAATAGGTGTTGTGAATGCCTACATCAAATTCATCGAAATTACCTGTAACAACTGGTGAATGCATTGCCTCATCATAGGATAATGTTCAGGATGTCTGATCACGTTGCTCGCTTTCATTAGACAAGCAAGAAAGGTGTAAATGGTATGAATTTTTGACAGTAAGTCCTCAGTAGTAACAACAGGCAGCGAGGTGTTGGTGCCATCAATAATCGTGGACATGGCTAAAGCTTCCACTAAAAGCTCGTTCTCGATACTTTTATATGTTTTGTCATCCAAATACAGGATTCTACAACATGACGCTTTTATAGCCAATTCTTTGCTCTTCTGGATACCAGTCAATGGATATGTATCTATAGTGCATATTCTCACACCAGGCAGATTACGTTCTAATTCAATTTTGTACTGATGAGCAGACTGGTGACATCGTTCATCATACAGTAGACAGAAATGGTACTTTTTGTGGCTCGGTACTTCAGGTAGTTGAGCTGTTGTCATTTCAGTTGCTTGGGTCGATCCTTTTTCAACAGATAAGCACAGCTTATAGGAAAATATTTATACATGAAGTAGTTGAACAAGGGGAAAAGCGTTTTTTCTTACCTGATAAAGGATTGTGCTCTCTGAGGGATACATTGTTTGAGGCACATACCCGCTCTAATTGGTGAACTTCATAATTTGTGGTCCCTCTTTGCTCTGATTTTTGGACTTGATTTATGCTATTCTTTGAGGTTTCCTCAATTTGGATGTCAGTATGTTCAATCCTCAGATGCCTTTTGAAAAATTCGAATTCAAACAATTTCAATGGGCATTAATTTCAGATAAAAACAAGATTTAACGGGGACCCAAAATGAAATTTAGCCAGGTCATTCATTCAAAGTTTATATTAAATGATTTTTCTAAAAAACGCTCAATCGCTGAATAATGACATTTCATAGCTGTACATGGATGCTGCTATATACAGCTGTATACTTACCTGGCTTCAGTCGTCGAGTAGTTGTTCTGAAAATAAAAAATTTAACGATTACCGAGGGTTAACATTCACTTGTCGTATCAAAATTTAGTGCTAGGTGTTATTCGTTAATCATCAAATATTCAGATTTATAATAATAATTTGATTAAATATCATACTAATTAAACATTAAGGAGTCCAGGGACTCATGCCCACTTGGGGGATGTCAAGAGGCATTTTTGTGAGCCATGTATACCCGATTTCAAGTACGTACATCGATTACCTGTCAATCTGGATAACTCTATGGTAACTATATGGATTATCAAATTTAAGTGAAAAAGACAATTTAAATGGAATATCGCCTTTAGTCAATATAAGTCATTACAAGTCAAAATAATCTTTTATAGCAATGGTTTAAATATCGCAGTTGACATGTGTTTCTATACCAAACACATATCATCCAAATTTAAGCTAATTTGAGGGAATTAAAGAGGGTTCTACCAGGGCACAGTGGATCGGGTGGACCTAATTCTTAGCGCGTTGATAGCCCTCGGACCAATATACCATACCGACCCTCCCAAAGAATTCTTTGAAAGATGTGCCGAATATTTTCACCAATATAACCAGGAAATGTTAAACATAATTTAAAAAAATTAGAAATCGTGAAATTCCTTAAGATCAAAATCTTTCATTATCTTGTAAGAATCATATCTAGTATTAGATAAGTTACCAATCTATCAAGGCAGATCTTTGGGGTCGTCGACAATTGTGACCATATAAATCAACGGACTAGAAAATTAATGTACTGTAGCATCCCACGAGTCCTCCCTGGAGTATATGAATCTATTTTTTCGTGTGATTTTAAGATTATCAACTTTTAATTATTGGTGGTTATTAACCTTCTCAGTGGTATCGAATAGTGCAGCCAATTCTTTGAGTTGTTCGAACATTAGACCAGGAGAATCAATACCAACATGGTCATTTACCATAATATGGTTTGTAAACGATAAAATCTAAAGAGAATCAGCACAGGCAAATAAACTAAATTGGCTTAATCCTGTTATTGGATAAACATCTAACTGTGACAACATATACCCCCAAGATGTCTAACAAAGTGGTAAGGGGACTCACAGCAAAGCTTGGCCAAGTCTATGGAAGCAGATAAGACAGAAAAATAAATTACCAAGAATTAAGTGAGAATTGAAAAATCTGAGAGAATTGAGTGATAATCGGATAAAAATCTTACTGCGGCAACATATATCCCCAAGATGTCTAACTAAGGGGTCACTAACAAATGAATGACTTCAATGATGGATAATTCTGAAGATACAATATTTACACGCCTCGGCTCAAGCACAGAGAAAAACATGTTGGGACATATCTTGGGAATTTCAAAATGAAAGACTTTTTAATAAGAAATTTTATAAACAAATTAGAAATATTTCAAGTGCCCCCGTGACAAAAATAATTTTGGTTTGGTTATTTGACATCGTTTTATCAATCACCTGGCCAGCAGTAGTATGTAGCTCAAATTTGCATCTCATTTCTTTAGTTGTCTCTTCACTTTGCAGACAAAGGGAATATTCCATAGCAGCAGTGGGAGTAGAATCTTCAGCAATTTTCATGACAGAAAATTCTTTTAACAGCTTGTTCAATTGCATCATTGTGTCATTGTCATAGACCTTGAATAAGAATATAGATAAACTTTAAACGAATGATACATTTAATGAAACGGAATTATCACAATCGTTAATACATTTGACAACCATACCCAACTACTTTCAGCTTCATTGCATAGATCAATTCCTTTCAACTCTTTTACACAAACTGTGACTGAAACACCAGGGCAATTAACTACCCTTAACGTAACCTTTTCTTGAGAGAGATTCACTTCATCTTTGATCTCTTTTTTCAAGTATCGCTAAAAGTTAAAGTTACTAGAATAAAACCACTGTGTAGCCATGTATACTGAAAGCCTATCCCCTAAATTAAGTTTTTTTTATAATACATCATTTTCCATTAGCTAATTCTCGAAAAATCTTAGGTAGAATTTTTTCAAACTCTATGTGGATAATCTCATTGAAATATTTAGATAAACAAATAGGATTTTAATTAGGATGACAACAGAAGAAAAGTTAAAAGGAGTTGAATTTCCAATTTTTGATTTTCCAACTTCTTTCCACCAATTTTATTTCACAGAATGAATTATATCAGCTGAGGGTGAATTCAAAATGCATGAAGAAAACTTCCTAAAACTAGGGGTCCAGGGACCTCATGCCCACTTGGAAAACTATAGGGATGCAGTTGACATACAGAAGAGGTGTTAGT
>JAYMFW010082543.1:0-10456 GCA_036785005.1 Tubulanus punctatus | reverse complement strand
TTCACCATTTTGTACCGATCACATGATCGACGGTAAATTCCGCCGATCGGCGTTCGCTCGACTAAAAATCGCTACGTTTGCCCCTTCGTGATCGGCCGATTAAATTCGCTGGCGATTTTAATCGTCGCGATCGAGCGATTAAATTCGCTCGTGTGCCCCTAGCTTAACACAGTACTGGAATTCAATGGCTGCTTTTTCATGGTTGTCCGAAATGTTTCAATCCCAACATTCTGTTCATCCCGTTTCTGGACTACAACTGTCCGATCTTTATCAAAGAAGACTGAAAAAAGCTATGAAACTAAAGGATTCTGGTTATAATTTAGTAACCATGTGGGAACACGAATACTATGAAAAGATGAAATCAGATAAAAACTTCAAATCATTCGTAGATGGCAATTATGAAATAGTTGATGGCATAAACCCTAGACATGCATTCTATGGAGGCCGGACTAATACGATAAAGTTGTACCATAAGTGTAGAGCTAACGAAAGATATCGTACATTGACATCTGCTCTTTGTATCCGTACGTAAACAAGTATTGTCGATATCCTATTGGACAACCCAGAATCTACGCTGAAAACTTTCCGGCAATTGACGAGGTTTTAGGTATAGTGAAATGCACGATAATCCACCAAGAGGATTGTTCTTTCCGGCCTTTCCTTATAGGTCTACCGACTAAAAAGTTAACGTTCCCGCTATGTAGGACCTGCGTCGAAACATGTCAGCAGTACGAAAGATGTGCGCATACGCCTGATCAGCGTGCTTTAACTGGAGAGTGGGTTTCATTAGAAATTCAAGAAGCTTTGAAAAGAGGGTATGATATAAAGAAAATCTATGAAGTTTGGACATGGCTTTTGCAAAGGAGGGGTTGTTTGCCGACTACATAAACAAATTCCTCAGAGTGAAAGTTGAAGCCAGCGGATGGCCGAAAAAACTAAAAACTGATGAAGAAAAGATGTCTTAATAATTCAAAGAAAAAGAAGACATCGACCTCGACTACAACAACATCGAAAAAACCCCCGGTCTTCGCGCAGTCAGTAAACTAGCGCTGAATTCTAAGTGGGGAAGACTCGGGCTTACGCCAAACAAAACTCAGTCAAAGTTCATTACAGAACCCACCGAAGTATATGGAATGTTGACATCTGACACTACAGAAGTTACTGGTATCATCCCATTGAATTCTGAAATGGTCAAGGTGCAATATAAGAACAGTGAGAATTTCATATCCAGTGACAATCGCTCAAATGTTGTCCTTGCTGCGTTCACCACTGCGCATGCCCGTTTGAAACTATTTAGCCACGTCGAACCTTTAGGAAAAAGAGTCTTGTATTTGGACCAGATTACTGTGTTTTCATCTCAAAGGCAGAAGATAATATGCCACCTCTCGGAAACGTTTTAGGTGACATGACCGACGAATTGGCGAATATGGTGCAGCGTCATACATTACCGAGTGGTTTTTGGGCGGCCCTAAAAACTACGCGTTCAAAGTATGGTCAACTGATTCCTAATCGCATCAAACTGTGTGCAAAGTCAAGAGAATTTCATTGAATTATAGAAATATAAAAGTGGTTAATTTTGAAACAATTTCAAATATGATCATATCCGTAGATAATACCAACTCGCTGGTCATAAAGCGTGATCAGAAAGAATATAAAATCAAATCTGTCACAGAAACAAAGCAATAACGCATTGTTTACACCAAAAGAGCATTTGGAGACAATTTTGAGACAGTTCCATTTGCCTATTAAAAACGGTTTCACTGAAATGTATTACTACAATAACAATTTATCTGGAAAATAATGAGAAAATAAACATCCATTGTATAAAAATTAGTATAATAATTATCTGTAATTATGTAAAGACAATGTAAACTCTTATATTATTTATTGTCAAGGTGTATTTGTCTGCACGAAAATTCAATTCTACTGTCAAGGTATCTATTGTATATAAATCAGTGCCATGTTTATATCTAATCATGTAATAAAGTAGAATTATTTAGTGTCAAGGAGTATAGGTATTGATATGAAAATTCATGTAACGCCTTTTGTGAATGGACTAATTATTATTGTAATAAAATCAAGCTAACCTAATAGAATATTATCTTTTTGAAAAATATGCTCGTTGATTATCTATCAGTTGCACAAAGGATAACACCATAGGAATGAAAATCAAAGGAAAACACAATTAAATGATAATACACGACAATGAACAAAGGACACACGGCCCATCTGCCTAAAAAGTACCCCAACACATACTACTTTGGTAGGCCTATTTAAACTACCGGTACTGCCACAAAAATCTTGAAAATCAACAAAAATATACTTACAACTGGAGATTTAGTAACAATTTTGGCGAAGTTTTGCAACGCATTTCTCTCAATAAACCCCGGCTCGACGTCTAACGGTTTTATTATACCAAGCGAAAGCGTCAGTTTTCTTTACATATCATACTAGGCCTATAGTGGCCCATCCGGTACCGGTACATTTTGAGTCTAACAATACCTTGTATCAATAGGCAAAAAAAGACAAGAGGTCAAGTAAGCAATTAAATATCACATGGCATTCATTCTCTACTGCTAGTCACTTTTGCATATATGGACATCCATGTATAGGCACTATAGCAATTAAATGCAACCCACTAGAAAAACGAATTTGTCAGAGCTTAAATCCATTGAAATGTTAAAAACCCTATCTTTCAGTCTGCTGAAGTATATAAAAGTTTTTCTTGTTATGGGATGACGAAAGGACATTCGTTATATATAAGCGGTTTTAATGTTTCTATCTATAAACTCACCTCTCGCTAGATTTGCATGGAATCTCAGCTGGGAAACGCTATACCGTACTATATAGATGTCTAAAGTTTAATTTCCAAAGTTATTAATATTTCAGGATATGCAGGGCCAACAAATCCGAGTAGAATAAACCAATATGTTAATAGTGGGGTATCTCCAGAGACTTGTTTTTTCAACAATCAAACTGCATTTCAAATTATCTATGAGGGGAACAGGAACTATTTTCAAAATGACACATCAAAATACAGGCTTCCTGAAACTCTTTCTTCCAATTTGTCAGTTTTATTGATCAAATTATATTTATATATCACATCCATTCAATTTTTCACCCAATAAGCAATTCAAATTAAACGACAGTTTTTTTCAGTTTTTCAACATAAACCAGTTTATTACATTAGATCTGAGAAATATCAATTGATTTTTGTACATTCTGATTGATAGTCTATTTGGCCTTATAATTATTTATTATTGTAATTCTTAATCTTCTAAAATCTTCTGAAATAAGTGTGGGGGAACTTTAAAAGCTCGTAGAATATCCTTTTTAAATATAAAACAACAACAACACGTATATATGCAACTACCTTCTCTATCTACCCATGAAGCCCAGGAGCTATACTTTTTGACGAGTTGTTTATCTTAGATGGAAAATACGAACTTTAGCCTAAAACACATTATCATCTAATCCTATATAGGGCCTAAGGACAACTTTATCAATATAAACTAATTTTTATCTATGTTGCCCAAACTCATTGAGGAACTATTACAATTGAAATGAAATCATGAAATTCGTATGTTCATAATGTTAGCAATATATTACATTGAAACTGCAACAATGAAAAGCCTTCAAATTCTACCCGACACAAAATTCAAAATTTTCT
This sequence comes from Tubulanus punctatus, assembly GCA_036785005.1. Taxonomy (NCBI): domain Eukaryota; kingdom Metazoa; phylum Nemertea; class Palaeonemertea; order Tubulaniformes; family Tubulanidae; genus Tubulanus; species Tubulanus punctatus. The sequence continues at coordinate 6,786 of JAYMFW010082543.1, read as the reverse complement.
AAGTCAACCTGCAAACTGCAAATCAAACTGCAATCGTCATTTTATGTCAGAGTCATATTGCAATTAAAAAGACGCTGTCGACGGAGCACTGGACGTTTGCAAGAAGAATGCAGTCATGATTTGCAATCGATATGTGATCCTTGTGACAATAACTTGAATTCTGCAACCGATGCAACCATCTGCTCTCAATCTGCGTTCAATTTCTAATGTCGGTGATCGCCTCTGCAATCAGTGTGATCAAATGTAATTTTTTTGCTTTCGAACTACGACCGATGTGCAATCGAATTATGATAGGAAATTTCTGTAGGGGCTGCACGATGCTGAAACCCCAGCTATTCTGCCTACTGGTTCCAAAAGTTGATAAGATAAGATAAGATAGATAAGATAATGTTTATTGCCAAGATGCAAAGACGTGTATATACAGTATAGTAGAAATCATACAATCGGCCTGGAGACTGGATAAAAATCAAAAATGAATACCAAGACCCAGTCTCCAGAGAAAGTTGCAGTTAAAGGTTACATGCAGTTTTAGATGGTACAAATGTACCGAATTACCATTTTCGATTTATTGCATTATGAAATTACGTCACTATGACACTTCGATACAGATTCAAGCAGCAGGTTGTTAAAGGCGATGAATATTTCACATTGAGATAGGTCTAGTTGGTAATTAAGTGAGTAAATTTGTCATTTCAGGAGCGCAACGTATAGCCATTATTAATTATCTTTTTTGGAATGTGAAGAGCCCCCAATTTTTTGGTGCCACCCGGTGGTGTCACTTGCCACACAAGAACCCACTATATCTCAAGATAATCAAATAGACTGGTCAAGCCTGCCGATGGCCAACTTCGACGTTGGACAGGCTAGCCTCTTTACTCGACCCTTTTTGTCACTAAGCTATAATAACAGAAATTTTAATCACGCTTAAGCCAACAAACTTCAGATTCATTCAAATTCTTTGGCTAAACATCACTTTACTATTAAATCAAATAATTTAGTTCTATTATAAGTATTTTTTTTAAAGAATGCGCAGTCGTTCATTAAAGGTATGGCAAATGGAAATAGCTATTTCATAGTAAATTGAATGAGGATTTGAAGGGTAATATGCTCTTCCATTTTTTATCAAATTTTCGAAAGCGTGAGAAATCCGCTGAAATTCGCATATTTGGTTAATTAATTATCAATTTCAAATTTAATTAGAATGCATGAAGCACTTTCATATTGAAACGAGAATGACATACAGAATTCAGAATAAGTCATTTTAAATGCAAAATCTACACTCTTTCAAATTATGATTTAAAAAATGCAGCATTCGGTAGGATAAGTTAGGTGGTGTCACTCGTCGTGAGGTCTTAATTATCCGTCCGTTAGGGCCCCTGGCTTCCCGAGATGATCGAGCGACGTGAAATATCTCCCCTCAGGGCATTATTCTTATTAATGTATCTTAGTGACAGTATATATTCGCTTCTATTAGCCATATTGGATGACACGACCATGAAACAAAAGACATCTTTGGTGATATCTTTATAGTTGATTCTAAATATTCGGACTGGAGTAAATTGTTTTGTAAAAAATACCCCGAATTCAAAGGGGTTTAACCCACGTCTAACAGAAATCAATAACCCTAAATAAAGCGTACAAATAAATTATCATCCTTGTGATAACCGGAAAAGAAGTACAATCCCAAGTTGAGTAAAGTTATGCAATATCTAATTTACAGTAAATCAGTCTGTTACTTACTTCTTTCTGTGCTCCATTCATTATTAACATAATCCGATACGTGCCATCATTTTCACTTCGAATATAATGATATCCAAACTGTTACAATCTGGTTGACTTAATGAGAATTTATATTATATGTTTATATGTTTATATACAATGTTTATATCCAAGCGTTTTTATTACTCGACGATGGTCTACTTTGGATTTTTTAGCGTTAAACGTTCGAGACGATGTCAATAAGAACTGCAACTGCGTAACGTAGAACGATTCTATTCAAAGACGATTGAAACGCGTTGAATATTATATCAAAGTGTAAGTATTAGATTTGAGGAGTAATTTATCATGGAAACGGCCATTGAAGCCGAGAACAGGCGAACTGAGGATCATCGTCTGATGAAAGATCTATGACGTCATATGTTTTCACTGAATTCAGTGGCCAATAATCGCATCGTCAAGCTAAGGAACCGGGAACCGTGCTTTCTGGTGGTTGGGATTTGCATGGTTGTTGTCAACAGCATGTTTTCTTCAAAATACCACCAACCATCAGTAAAACCCTTGATCTTTCATATCTCACAAAATTAGTCATGACGAATCAGATATCCCAAGAATCTTTGTGAAAAAATGTTGATGACATAGATTGACTCCATATTGTTTCCATGACAACCGTCACCATTTTATGAATGACAGGTCAATGTCTAACAATGGAGCGTTTGGTTGAATTGAAAAAATTCATATGCTTAAAAAAAGAAACGTCCCGATAAATCATAAGGCTACACCCAGAGGTTGAAATGAATTGTAGTGTGTATTCAATCGCCATTCGTTACAAATTGGTTTCGAATAACGAGCCGATTTTATTATTTTCTTTGAACATTTTGTCTTTTTGGCGATGTAGATGATGCTTGCCAGATTTTCAAAATAATCCCCATCAACTAAATCTACAAAGATAAAATCATATTTATACCATTCGCTTCTACTAAGCCTCATGGAACTAAGTCCATATCTGCTAATCGTCGGAATTGATACGTTACAGCCTACTTCGAAGAACGTGTCTATCCCACCTTTGAGCTCAAACGTCTACTTTTTCATAGTATTCCTTTGTGTACAGTTGGAACATAACGGCGTGTGGTTGGATGTTTAATCAGAATCTCTCTTCACTCATAAAAATTGCAAGTTATTATAGGAACAATGTCTATTGCCACAGGTATTTAGATAATCGAAATGTCATTGATTCTAGATTGATTTTGCTTACCTCTTTATCAGTTGCATCCCCTTCTGCAGATTCGAACTCGAATCTTTGTTATAAACAAGCAGCCTATCAGCTGATATAGCTCCGCTGTGTTATACAGAAGCCCCATCAACTCGAATGTGTCTAACATAAACAGACAAACAGTTTCATTTTGATCATAAATGTAGGACTAGAAGCGATTTAAAGATATTTTGAAAAATCCGTGAAGCGCCACTTAGGGGATGAATCCGAAAAACGACTGTGTAACTCTTTTAGGCCTTGACCCACCGATCATTGGTACCAAGGTTCATTTTGATCTGATCCTAACTGTATGACTAGTAGCGATTTAAAGAAATGTTGGAAAGCCCCTGTGGAACGCCATCTAGGTGATGAATCTAAAAAACGGTTGTGTAACTCTTTATGCTTTGGCCCACACATCATTGGAACCAAATTTCATTTTGATCTAACCATAACTGAAGGACAAGTAGAAGTTTAAATAGATGTTGAAAAACCCCTGCTACCTAGGAGATTAATCTTAAAAAGGTTCTGTTACTTTTAAGGCCTTGGCCCATAAGTTATTGTTACCAAGTTTCATTTTCATCTGATCATGACTGTAGGATAAGTAGGGATTTGAAGAAATGTTGAAAAAGCCCCTGTGGAGCGCCACCTAGGGGATGATTCTGAAAAACGGCTCTGTAACTTTTAAAGCCTTCAGCCACAGATCAATGGTACTAAGTTTCATTCTTATCCAACCATAAATGAAGGACAAGTAGCGATGTAAAGATATTTTGAAAAACCCCTGTGGAGCGCCACCCATTGATCCTATTGACAACGCAACAAATAACATACAGAGCAAAATATGAAATAATGTATAGTTTAAATTAGTAAAAAAATAACTTGAAGATGGAATGTCAGAAAATAGAATCTATTCAAATGTTAAATTAGATGAAATATTAAATATGAAATTAAAATGATGATCGATGTTGTCGGGTGACAATTCTATTGTATTGAGGTGCATTTGACATTAGTATAGCGAGAGTTTTGATTAAGAGCGTTGTGAGGTGGGTTTGTTTACATCGACAATTTACAGCTACATAGGAGCATTAGGATCTCAAAACGAGGCTCCTATTTGACCTGATACTATCAAACCGGTTCATTTGTTGACTGATTTACATATTTGCTTTCGTACGTAACTTATTATGTTTATGATGCTGATATTGGTTAGGAACATAATTCTGACCCAGTGATGTAGTTTGCTCTGTTGCAGACTTTAATCGATGATAAAACGTCCTTGATACGACACTTTTCACTAAAAACTTTTTGAATTTCCTTTTCTTAATTATCCGTTGTTTGGATAGTTCATCAATTCTATTTTTCGACTTTAGCGTCTCCATTCGTACGGTAAAAACACTTTTACTCATCTTTCAATTCAACAAATTCTATCTTCAAACTAGATAATACCATTTCGATCTATTATTTTACATCGTTCACACCTCGGCGTAATTCGCTGGCCACAGTTTGCAGTGTCTTCAAGAGAAGACGGTTATTTTCTGTTAGATAATTTTCCAAACAATGGTCGCAATTTGCTATCTATGATTCGAAACAGCATTGTGTACTCATTTCTGATATTGCAAATACAACAATCGTTACAGTTATCCTTGTCAATAAAAGGTTCACACTGAACACTTACGTTTACAAAATTCCTTAGTTCGTCTTATGATCAGTTTGCGTATCAGCATCCCGTTCATCCATCTGAAATTAGGCTCGCATCTCCTGATAGATTAAGGCCATTTAGATGCACGAAATGGACAATTACTGGCGTAGTGTCAAAAGAAGTTCAACTTTCAAACAAACCGTGGTTTTATTGCGTGCCCAGAAGCATCCGTGTCAGATACCCGGGCATATAAAATTAAAAACTCCCTGGGCGAATTGTCTATTCAAGCGGTGTTTACTTTATTTACTCATAAAATCCACTATTTACATAATACATAATTAACCCATAAAATTCTGATCAGCCGTGTCTTTACTCAGATAGCATAAGCATTCTCATGATAGTTTCCTTTAATATAACCATCGCAATTTTTCCTTTCTTTCATGACTTTCAATTATGTTAGAAATGTTCACTCATTTTAGGTATAACCAGTACGGCGTATGGGTTTGCCACCAAAATTCTCCACCTTATCTTGTTCTACAAACGTTGCTTAAATGATCCACAGAGATCAACTTCAAAATATAGCTGCAAAGCAGCAATATCAGAGTTTCTTAGTCCATGTCCAGGCAAGTGTACTAGTATATTTTGTATATAGAAAGTTTTTGGTTGGGTCCTACATTATTTGTGGCGCTCCGTTGAAAACTGGGTATATCCTTAACCAAACAACACGGGAGTAGATTTCCCATAATGACATCTACATTGTAGCGTTTAAAGAGTTCGATTATGTCTATTAGTCCCTGAGCTATAATAGAAAACTGGTCATAATACTCGTAGGGTAATAGCGGCAAAAGTATAAATCACAGACCCCTGGTTTCCTTCATTAAAAGATGTGCAATGGTGAGTACTATATGAGTAGAAAGTTTGGTTTCAATCGATATTGCGTACTAGAAAATTTGGAACATTATAGGTGGCGCTACTTTTAAATGGGGGTCCATACTTGAACAAGTAACATGTTCATAGAGTCCTTATGATGACATCTACACTGTGGCATTAAGAGAATTCGATTATGTATATTAGTTACTGAGCTATAATAGAAAACTGGTCGTATAACTCGTACCCCTAGTGGGCAAACTATAAATCCTAGACCCCTGGTTCGATTCATCAAATTGTGCGCATATGTGAGTTCTATGTGTGTACACAGTTTCGTTTTTATCAGTTAGGTCTACAAAAAGATTTGATAAAAAATGTATTTTTCAAACTTTAACTCCCCCTAAAGGCCGGAATATCGATCGCAGACATATGGCTTTATTCATCAAAATGTGCGCACTATTAAGTTACGTATGTCTTCCACATTTCATGTTAATCGGGCAAAGATTGTAGGACATTTTGTAAAAAAAATGTGTTTTTGGAACTTTTGAGGTGGCCTACAAGTCTAATACTAATAGCAAAGTAGTCACATCATACATCGTTGGATGCGTATTATTGAGACCTTCAAAAAAGTCAGCGGGAGAACTATTCTATCACTTATGGTAAATAAGCCAGAGGTGAAAAACCTCCTTTTTAAACAAAAGCCCTGACTTTGGGGCACCCAAGCTCCCTAAACTATGTGTTCTTACCTACAACTCTGTCGCTGACACCATGGTTGATTTCTCAATAATACAATTTTTTCTCACACAACAACTTTAAAAAGTCGAAAATGACAAATATTCGGAGCTCCTGGGACAAGAATCAAAATTCAAAGCTATGCGTTTAGTGCGCAATGTTGTAAAGATGACGTGTGCCAAATATATCTGTCGTAAACAGAAAACCCTAAGTATATATAACATATTCAAATTAACAAACCAATTGTAGATGAATTTTCATTCATAAGACGTACGTCACTTCCTTAATTTCGCACTTTTTGCTGGAAATTCAGGGTTTTGCTAAGAAATTAAGACAAATAGGCCTAAATCTTCAGTGTCTGTCATCAACCGAATTTATTCATCAGAAATACACCACATTTTGTCATAATTTCGCACTTTTTGGTGGGAAATTCAGGGTGTTTTCAAAATTGATATTTGACCAAGAATAGAAAATTATTCTTCAATAAAGCTGCAAAGCAGCGATAACGAGTTTCTGCCGCCATGTAAAGATAACGGATCAAAATTATAATCCGGGTAGGCATACTGGTAACCATGTGGTCATATAA
>JAYMFW010082432.1:0-10456 GCA_036785005.1 Tubulanus punctatus | reverse complement strand
AGGTCAAGTATATTAACTTAAAAACCCGATAGATGGCGAATGGGTGCAATGTCATACAGTCGTGAAGCCGTGTTTTAAAGGCGCCGATTGGCGCCTATCGCCGTTTTGACGACATTTGTCACAGGCGCCGATCGGCGCCTTCAGGCACCAAAGGGTTAAGTATAATTTTTTATCAAATGAATGGAAAAATCACCAATAGAAGATTTTGTCGATGACATCGTTCCGACACATATAAACGAATCTAAGTTAAAATGTTACTTAGAGAAACAAATCAAAGACTTCGAGATTGATCTTAGTATAAAAAAGAAGAAATACCTGAAAATAAAGATAGCTTATTATTCAATTATTGTTGGTTCCATTTCGGTAGGTTCTGTGATAACATTTCTTGATTTGTTTTCTCCGATTACGCCCTTAGCTATCTCTATCGGTGCGTTAGGTTTCAGCTCGAGCGTCTTGACAGGAATCTCAACTAAACTTAATATCCGAAAAAACAAGGAGTCAATAAAAGCAAAAATTCTAAAGCTGAATAATCTGAAAAAGAAACTTGATTATATTGTGAGTTTAAACGGATATCGAAGTTAAGACGATCACGAACCGTTGTTGAAAGAGATATTGCAGTGGTGATCAGATAAATGATCATAATAAGAAATAATGTTACTGTCGTTTCTAAATCAAACAATATTTTTTCCCGGTAGATGGCGCATGAGTGAAAAAACATGATTTAAATTTATTCATGATTCATGTTACAGTTGGATTCTTAAAATGTATTTCTAACTAATTAATGATTATCTATTTTTATTTCTAATATAATTAAAATAAAGATAAATATTCAAAGTTAATGTTAAAACCTATATAAACTTAATTTTTGGCATTTTTGTTGATATACCGTTTATGTTAGGTCAATACGATGTGGAACTTATATAACGCTTTCAGAACACTTATAATGTCAATCTCTAGTGACTTGATACTTGAAGTTTGAAAAGTAGAGCAGACCTCATTAGGATGGACTGAACTACATATATCCTAAGATGGCAGTTTGCGCAATCCAAGATGGCGGATCCAAGCTACAATTCTTTTGCTCATAATACAAAACTGTATTTACCAAACAAACCGAAACTATCTGATTTTTATACACCTAGTGTTGAACAAAAGAAATACGAAATTGTTTGGATATTAGGTGGTACAATTTTAGTAATATTTGTTTCTTATAAATTAAATTAATATGATTTTTATATAGAGTGATAATATATGTAAATATTGAACTTTTTTTCTGAGTGTAGTAATTGTAAAAATGGAATTTGAGATCGTGAGTGTGAGGCGTGAGTGAGGGCAAAATGTTTTTTTTTGTATGTAAATATTGGTGTTGTTTTTTTTTTAATGAGAATGTTTTTTTTTGAATTTTTATTACTGGTTAGCACTGGTTTTCCGGTGACCCCCTAGCCCGAGCTCATGCCTCATACTTTGATCTCAAATCGCATTTTTACAATTACTACTGTTTATAAAGATTATTTCGATAATGTAGTTTTATTTTGTCCAACGTATGAGTACAATAAAACGTATAACCGGGATAGTGTTACAAAGAACAAAAAGTTTATTATATTGAATTCTCAAGCAGTAAACAATAATCTAGATAATTGTATAAGAATCGCAATTGACATATACAAGGGAACAAACACATTATTCATTATTGACGATTGCGCTAATTTACACGATTCAAAAATAAGAGAATCAGAACTATGTTATCTAGCTTTTAGCGGGAGACATTTTGGAATACCAACTTGGGGTTTAAACCAAAAATACAATAGTATCGTAAAAGATTTTAGAGAGAACATTAGATTTTTATTCTTATTTTACAATAAAGATAAAACATTGCTAAAGATAGCTTTAGAAGAGAATCATATAATACCGAAAGAGGAACACGAACATTATATAACAAAATTTAAAGAAAGGAAACATAGTAAATTATTGTTTAGACTGCAACACCCATTTAAGTTTATACTTGAAAATGAATAAAGTCTATAACAAGTATCCGAAATGACTTATTTGGACAATACAGCATTGCTCCGCGTAAATAAACAAAAGTTAGTAAGTTAGACTTTATTCATCTCACTCTAGAATATTTAGGAATTCTTTCAAATCTATGGAATGAATTATTTTAAGAATATTCATACCATATACATAACCTATTGAATATATGAAAAGATCAAGAATCTAAGTATAATCTGTTTTATAAGTATAATTAATTAAAATCAACTAACAAACTAAGATTAAACAGAATAATTATATCTATTGGTATGGACAAAGTATTTTATTTTTAAAGTGGAATGGTAGTAAGAATCTTAAAGAATATTCATACCATAGTATGAATTATTCTTATGTATAGTATTAATATATATAGTACAAATATGTAGTCTATATATTCTCATGTAGAGAATTTAGGAATACTATGAATTGTATTAAGAATTCTTAGGTATGAATATTGTTAAAGATTCTTACTACTATTCATACCATAGATATTCAAGACTTTACTCTTATATTCTTTTTTAATGTTTAATAAATAAATAAGTATATTCCATTCTAAGATAGAATCAATTGAAACTGTGTATATTCTATTCTAATGTTTAATAAATAAATAAAGTATATTTTGTTCTATAGTATTTAACATGAGTATATGAGTACTGTGTATATTCTATTAAAAGATAAAATAAAAGAAACTGGGTACTGTGTATATTCTATTATAAGATAAAATAAAAGAAACTGATTATACTCTATTCAAAAACTTAATCATTAATCTAAGTATATTTTGTTTTAATGTATAATCTAAGTTTATTCTATCTTATAGTAAATTCTTTAAATATCTATGATATGAGAAGTATGAATATTCTTAAAGAATCCTTATTACCATTCATACCTTAAATATGTAATACTTCTTTAATACCTAAATTAGTTATAATGAGATTATAAACATGTCACACACAATATTTCATTCTATCTTAATAAACAATTTATGTTTAATTTGATAGAATATATATAATTATTTATACTACTTGAAGCATGAATATTCTTAAAGAATTCATACCATCATTTTGTAAGTCTATTTTCCCACCTTAATCACAACAGTTATATTTGTTCAGTTTTTATCTTAGAATATTATAATTATAGTTATGATTAATCTAGTATTTTACGTGCATTGGGAATATTTGATAGATTATCTAAGGTATGAATATTCTTTAAGATTCGTACTACCATTCATACCATAAATGTATAAGACTTTTTCATCCCATGATTGATTAGACTTTCTTTTTTAAATCTTCTATAAGTTTATCAACATTGAAACCAGCTATGTTTGCTGGAATAGTTAGATTAACTCTCCAATCCTGTATCATTGGTAGTATCTTTTTTGGTTTTTTATGAGCTATCTCGATAAATAAATCTACTAAATATTTATATTCTTCTCTATATTCTTTTGTTTTTGAATTAAAATATTTGAAATAATTATATGGTCTACTTATCAATTTAAAAAGATTTACTTTTCTAGATACATTATCTAAATGTCTCTCAGATTTATAATGGTTTCTTTCATCATCAAACATTATTATTTCATCGCAATATTCGCATGTTGCTTCTTCAACATTTTCTTCGTGTTCCTTCGTCTTTAAATGTTTTGACCAATTGTGATAAGACCATTTTTTTATCCCTTTCATTTCTATCCAAACACGCCTTACATATTTTATCCGAATATTTATCATTTTCATCAACTAAAATAAACATATCTTTATTAGTTTTTTTAGCAGTAGTTGTAACAGATGGAGTCACCCTCGGTAATTTATCTAAATGTTTTTTTTGATTTAATATGAGTTGCCCAATTTTTGTAGCCTACAGATTTATCACATATTTTACAACATTTATCAGGATACTTTTTATCAACTTTCCTCTCATCGTCATCATCACTACTAGAACGTTCATCCCGCCACGCCCAAGGAACTTCGGTATCAGGTTGACTTGAGAGGTACCGCAGATTATAATCATTAATAGTTTCATCGGTATTTGATTCACTTTTTACTCTTTCTTCATTATCGTTATTCGTAGGTACAATATATTTTCTGTAGCTATTGATTCTATCCATATTTATTGGTGCTATGAGTTCTTTGATAACATCGTAAGGTATTACACAATATAGATTTTCATCATTTTTTTCAGACTCAGTAAATGGAATGTGTTTGTTATACCGTGGTCATTGTGTAAGCCTAACTTACTCAATAGTTAAAGTGTAGGTACATTTCTTGCTGTGGTAAGCACAGATACTGCGTCGTGTTCTCCTGTTTTTATTTTTAGGTTGTCCATCATGTGCAGAATCGGATACCAGCGTTGGCAGAAGATAGAAGTCGAAGGAATCCAGTTGGCGTGCATCAGACACCAGGACCCGAAGTCAAGAGAATCCAGCGGACCCAACCTAGACGTTCATCTCGCCGATTGCCCGAGGACCACCAGTGGAAACCAGTGTTGTGCGATGTATAGTGTCAGGTTTTACTTGATTATTACTTACCAATGGTTTCTTCAAGTACCCTGATGCAAAAAATGGATATTCATGTTGTGTGTAGGGGGTGGTATTGGACGATACTGATAACCTATCAATAGTCTTATCAAGTACCCCAATACTACATTTGTGTTGTTTCGATATTATATATATTATATACCAATTCATGAGGCACGCCGACCCCACAGTGTACGTTCGATAAAAGATCTGTGCGCACCACGGCTTATGCGAAGTAGAACTGGAAGTGACAACTGTATTGCGATTTGTGGATGTTTGATTTGGATTGTTTATGTGCGAACTTCGAATTCTGGAAGTGTAATTGCGATTTGTGAAAATTAGATTTGGTGATTTGGACAGTATAAACTTTAGTCGGTGTTGTTACGACTATTTCTAAGGGGGGAGTGATGTGATGGTTTCGGCCATCACCGTGTTTTAGTGTTACCAGAGTCCAGTAACCGTATTGTTAGTGCTCCACAATTATGTACCTTGCTCTCTTGTTGAATAAACCTCTTAATAGACAAGACATGTCTTAGCATTCCTCTCTTTTCATCCGTCTCCATCGGCTCACTAGGTGGGTTTAAATCTATGTACCTCTGAGGATCCACAACATAGACCCCCATTTTACAATGTTAGACACATTTGAGTTTTTGTTGGACTACTGTATAACACAGCGGAGCCAAATCAGCCGATAGGCTGCTTATTTTTTCTTAATTTCTATATCTCGACATATACGGAATACACTTTTTACATCGGTGAAAATAACCATCTTTAGTTTTATAGTGTTTCCAGAAATATTCCAAACTAAGTTTATAATTACTTTTTGAACATACTTTGAATATCGTTTTTTGATCTTCTTTTTCTGAATTATAATAGTCTTCGTCAATATCTTCTTTTTTCGATTTTATCTTTTTATCTATTTTGTTGTAATTTTGGAACTTCTTTTATCGAGTATTAAAGATTTCTCATTTAAATTCAACATAGTAATTGTAAAATTAGGATTTGAGATTGCGAGTGTGAGGCAAGAGCTCGGGGGATTTATCGCCCGGGCTCATGCCTCATACTTGTGGTCTCAAATCATAATTTTACAATTACTCTTTTATATGACCACATGGTAACCAGTATGCCTACCCGGATTATAATTTTGACCTGTTACCTATACATGACGGCAGAAACACAAAATCGCTGCTTTGCAGCTCTATTAAGTTTTATTATGCAGCTCTAGCTCAACTTAGTTTTATTATGTCACCAATAATATTATAAAATAAGTTTATTAATTTCTACATTTGAATGTTTTTTCATAATCTTTTTCTGAATAATAAGCCTCGTCTATACACAAATTATAACCAGCGTTCAAACCCGGGTTCGCCGATTACATTAAAATAAAAGGCAGGGTTTGTTTTGAGAAAAATCAGCGTCTTGAGAACTCTGCAATCATTAAGGGGTTAAGACTCGCGTTTAAACCACACTCAGCAATTAAATGCCGTGTAGACGGCGAACCCGCGTTCAATCTATCAGCGTTTAGAGTGACTGATCATATTTTCAACGATTTATGCAAGTAGAATGTGCTTCACATTTACCTTGAACTTGAACAAAAGATATCGAAATTCCACATGCGGTAGTGAGTCTTCCGTGTTGCCGTGTTGTGTATAGACGATGCGTTCAATCCGATATTTTGTGTGAAATTACAGTTTTTTATGTAAATATTGGTGTTTTTTAGATGAAAAAGACCTTTTTTAATTTTTTGTTGGCGAATGACCCCCTGTCGCCCGAGCTCATGCTTGGAAAATGTGGTATCAAATCGCATTTTTACAATTACTAATGGGGATTTTCAGATTGCAAGTACATGGTATGAGGCTAGATAAGTGAAAAAATGGTGAAAAACCACAACATTTGCGTAAAATTACCATTTTCATTGGAAAAGAACCCCAGAATTTTTATGTAATTATTTTAGATTTTATTTATTTCAAAATACCCCAATATGTTCATTTAAAAAAAATGAAAATATTGGGGTTTTTTAAATGAACATGTAATTATGGTTTTTAATATCTCATATTGTTGGTTTTTTTTCCATGAAAATGGTAGTTTTTACACAAATATTGTTATTTTTTCACTTATAGGGGGTCTTATAGCCTCGTGTCTTGTACTTGCGGTCTGACAACCAAACTTTCCTAAATTACTTGCGTATGCGATTATACGTATAGAACAGAAAGATTATTGATATTTTATATCGCTGAAATGTACATGATAGGGTGGTATATCTTATAAAACAGATTTCTTTTTTAAGATTGAATAAATTGGCTCAAATGGAAAAAAATCAAACAGACTGCTTTTAGCCAATTGACTTTGTTTACAATTTAGAAGTGCAGAACAATAGCCAAAATGTTATATCCATCCTTTCAGCATTCAACTTTACATGATTGACGGAAACTATGATAGTCCACTGGTATGAATGGCGAGCTTCCTACAGTCAATGATTACTTCACGGTTTAACGGTATAGCGATCGGGTAATGTTTGGATTGCCACGGTAAAGTTTGGATTGTTGAATCTATTGATATCAGCTTCAGATTTTAAAAATTTTCATATTTCGGGGGCGTTTATCGAGAATCAAACATTCTCGCACACTGAACAATTGTACATAATTGAAAACGTACTTTTCTTCTATGGGGCAAAATAATAGGTTTATCGATCTTGAGGATTTTTGTAAGCAGTTGTTTGAAACAAGATTTCACAAATCGACGTAAAATACTCAAATATTTGACTGATCTTGATAAATCTTTTACCACAACTTTCGAGGGCAATCATCGGCCCGGCCATTTTGAAGCCAGTGCGCTTACACCATCTATCAAGTTACTGAAGTATTCGGTTTGCGCATCGAGACGTTCAATTTCCCCCAAAACGATCGCTTTGGTCTCGCTGGTGGTTTCTAGAATGCCGTGTGTTGAATAGCGGGTACTCCTTCCATTCTAGTTATTCATTCAAGGTTCTATCAATTTCCAGGGCGTACAATTCTATGTAAGCCGTTCTATCAGTTTCCAGATGTACATGTTCGGTTCTGGTCTTATCCCAGCCAGCACAAAAACGTTTTGAAAACGTAATCTAAACGTTTTTTTTTTTAAAACGTTTAACGTTTTGTGAACCTTAAACAAAGGTGTTCCTGTTAACTTTTTTTTCGATGAACGTTAGATTAAACGTTTATCAAACGTGGGGAAAGTTACTATGTTGTAATGTTAAAACTATACATTGCGCAAATGTTTCTGTGAATCCTCACCACTTTATGACACACAAAATCCCAGAATCAGTAATTTAGTGTTATTGTAATTCGAAATTTTGTAAACATATATAATCGATATAATAAAATTGGGATTCGGGAATTGGTGTGCTCAATATAAGTCCACTACATGAAAAATCACAATCACAAAAAACTAAGGGAAATTTATTGAACACATACGGTAATTCTACCCACCCCCTTACAAAAATCGGTTTGGTATACATAGTTCACGTTAACTAATACATAGACCTGTGATTTCATCAAATAATTACGTATAAAAAGAAATAGTACTCTGATAAAAACAAAATAATTGAAGATCATGAAAAAATATATTTGTCACATTAATAAAAATCTCTAGTTAGACCGACCGATATAAAGGTACTTTATACTAAAACAAGATTTCTCTTTTCATCAATTACCTGATTAAGAAAAAATAATAACAGTTCAAACAGGTAGGTCCAAAAATAACTCATTCATTAAATAACCTTAATAATTCAATTATACTGGAACTGACCTTAACCCTTAATCACCTCAAGTTGTAAAGCAAAAGATTTCTAATTATGTAAAAATTCTGAAATTTTGTGGAATTGCGTCATTTCTGGACATGTAAGAGTACAATAAAAATGTTAAACATATCAGGTAAAAAGACTTATCAATACATGCTACTGATTATATTGCATAGAAGTCCCTTGCATATTTAGTAGATAAGAAATCCCCTAGGGAAATTTAGATATTTATGTGTAAAAATTTATCAAAGAGATCAGTGAACTCACCGCCATAATCAGTCCATTTCCTTTGCTGATGGTAGTGAGTTCAATGATAACATTTTTACACTATACGCTTTAAAGTATAACAAGGAACATGCCGGCTCAAACGACCCCCTGTGTAGCAGGTCACAGGAGCTAAAACTCGATGTTGGCTTGTACCGGTTAAAAGTTAATCAGATTCATCAGCCGATGGTTCTTGGTTCCTTAAAAAAAAGAGTTAACCGTATTCAAAATATTTTATGAAATACATGTGTAGATCCTTTAATAGCTTCTGGAATCCTTTAATACTGGAAGAATTCTATCTGTCTCGAGCAGCAGCAACAGCCAACCAGTCAACCGACACTTGGGACCAGGATTAATGTGTGTTAAAATAGGCATTTTGGGATTGCATATGTATATATTTCAAAAAGAAAATTGTTATGAAGAGATCTGGAATATTCCTGTCTACGATTGAATGTCTACAGTTGTATAAGTAGAACCTTATTGCAACGTAGCCAATCAACTAGCTTGTTACCAATGCTTCGAAATATGATTTTTTTAATAACCTGATATCAATTATATCTCGATATCCTTATATCAAAGAGCTTAAACAGATCATTAAGATGGATGACAGAAGCAAACATTGAAAATGATGAAATTTCTTACGAGAGGAAGATTTTTAAATTTCAGCACTCCTGGCTGAAAAGGTGCTGCTTTTAACGTATCTGATATAGCCTAGCATCATCGACCTTGTTCACTGTGTACTCCTTGAATGTCTTCCGACAAACCTCTAAATAAAACAAAAGCCCCAAGAGGCTAGACGGCCAGCTGTTGTGTAGGTCAGCAGGGCCAAGTCAGAAAGATGATAGTTCAGTAATAGTTGTGGAGAGTTCACACGGAATTGAGTGTTCTAGATCAATGAATGAACATTTCAACTGAAGAGTTGATGATATAACCAGGGATTTGGCTACGGGTTAGGGTAAGGGTGGGTTTTAGAAGCCTTTGGAGGGAATTGGGTTGGGTTTTGTATAAATATGATATACACAAGCAAAGCTTGAACGCGCGAACACTTAAAAGATTTTTATAAGTTGGTGTCGCTGAAAAAAATGGCTTGGATACAGGCTTTCTTGCAGAATAAGATTCAAAATTAATAAATCAAAATACATAATTTTTAAAAGTTGAAAATACAACTGGACTGGTCCAATAAATTTTTTTTCCAAAAAAATGAAATACTGGTTTCATTTAATAATAGATGACAAGAATAAAAATTGATTGTAAAAATTTGACTCCTACTCAAAGAAAAGCCGGAATAAATTTAAAAAGAAATTTTGAGAATTTCGGGGTTCGAACTTGATTATACCATGTAGAAACACGTTTATATCAAACTGGTTTGGATCATGGCTTTCAGATTTCAGAATAACTTGCAGAAAAAGATTCTTAAAATCAAAAAAATAATTAATTCAAAAAAAGAATGCAATAAATAAATGGTTTTTATTTGATTGACGAAAAAAAATTAAAATTGTGGAGAAAAAACGAAATTTTGAGAATTACGGGATTCGAACCTGATTGTTTTTCTTTAGGTTATGCTGTTTATCTTTAACCTGTATTATCCAAGCCAGTTTGGCAGCGACAACAAAGTATAACAAGTACAACAATGTAATGAATATTGTCGGAGCCACCTGTGATTGACCCTCGCGTATCAATGACGAATGACGTAAGATTTTGGGTAAAAATCATGCAAAAATCCACGTAGTAGCAGGTCACGTTATGGTGAGAATTTTATTCTGCGGATTTTATTTTCGTGAATTAGACCCGCTTTTCTGCCGATAACGAAGGCCTAATTAAAAATTCTAAGACAATAGTTCCAAAGCACATTCTCTGCTTCTTGTATCGGTACATATGGT
>JAYMFW010082210.1:0-10461 GCA_036785005.1 Tubulanus punctatus | reverse complement strand
CCAGTATACAAAATGAGTTGAATTTACTCATCTGGGTCAGAATTTACATTGCCTCATATCAAAAATATGTATTTTTGCTCCATATCCAATATTTTGTTGCATCTGTGTTTATTTAAATTGTTGTAACGAGGATCCACTGTATACCTGAATTATAAACCGTGGCCTCCTTATAAAGCCACTCTTTACAATACCAAACTTATCACCCGCTGCAGCCATATTATAGTCATGAAGGAATAAGCCACATTAACAAAATCTTTTTGACCTCTGCGTGTCAATGTTATGATTTCAGATTCCCAAAAATAAGTCCTAGTGTTGGCGTATTAAAGAGATTTGATTAGACCGCTCTCTAGTCAGGGGCAGATTTAGGGCGGTCACATTGGCACGTGATTTTTTTTTAAATGCCCAATTCTGAAATTATTAGAGGAGTTTATAATAGCTTCATAGGTCATTTCCTGGCATCTAAGGAAACCCTACCGACCCCCCCTTAATTGCAATTTATGATTGTAGGAGCTGCCTTTTTTAGGCTGGATCTGCCCCAGCTAGTAGTCCTGTATATCAACATTTGTCTTTCACAAAAAGAAACGATCTCCACTCTGTTATTTACAACTACATCTGATGTTGTAAATTTGTACAGTTAATGTTTTATTCATTATACTATTGACTTCAACTTCCGAGTGAATGGACTAATGGATCCAGAGGACGACGACACGACGCAGTGTCAATTTTCCTTTCTCCGACGTCTAGCATGCAACCGAATCGTGTCCATTAAACAGTGTTATAATATTCCGTTGTAATATGTCGCATATGTACAACACTCGATACTTGCAGTGCTTCGCATAAGAACGGGATATGAACAATTTCGAGAAAAGGTTTCAGTTAGTTTTCTTACCTGGTGTTTTGAGTCACCCTTATCTTATAGAACCCTATGTTTCAATTTCGGGGCTGGTTCCATAGAGCACTTAAGTCCAAAAATGTTCTTAAATACCAGTCTCAGGTTTAATGAAGAGTAAAAAAGGCTGAGCCCAGTCTTAACTTAAGTCTTGTCTATAATTGGCCCCTGGATTTTACAGTGAATCACTTAGAGATTGCATATCTGTCGCACTATGAATTTTTAGAAGACAAAACTTTCTAATCTTCTGAGCGTCAATAAAAAAATCTTGCCGCCTGCCTCACTTTTTGCAATAACAAGTCAAAGAATTCCATTTGATTACATATTTGACCCCAACACTGGGAAATACCTGGCTCTTTTGAATACTATATTTCCAAGGTCTGTTATTTTCAGTATCTGAATTCGTAAATATATACGAAATCTAACTTTTAGTTGGATTTAGGATCATTCTAACCTTTCACCGCTGGCATAAAACTGAAAAAGTGCCGAAAAGAAATTGGAAGTCTTTTGTCATGAGATAATCGCATAAAAAACCCTGTCTCCTGAAAAAAGTGTTCAAACTTATGCAATTCACTCATGAGTCACGACAAGTGTATTCCATTGTAAGGTTTTTTTGGGTAACAAATTTTCTATAAAGACTATCTTCTGGATCTAGTGAATTTCTTTATGCATTAGGAACGGTCTTTATATTTTCTTTCCATCAGAGTTTTTTTATCTCGGGTATTATTCATTCCGATAGTGACTCGAATCCGACAGAAAAATTTTCTCCACTACTGACGCTAACAAAAATCTGAAAATAACTAATTGGGCACGGGGAGCTGCGTTCGACAAGTCGCCGCATGATATTTTATGATCGATCATTTTTCAATGAAAAATCATCCTATTTCTAGTGAAACTGACTGAACGTGAGGTGAATGATTATCGATAATCAATCATTAGAAAAAGATTGTCACCAATCAAAGAAGTGAATCGAGTCGCTATAAAGGGGGTAGACTTCGGATTCGTTTAAAGCCAGATTGCGTTTTACCTCAGATTCGCTATTCAGTCCCACAGAAGTAAAAGGTCAATGAATCAGCCTCATTTTAGCACGAATAATGCATAACTCAGGACAAAAATTCAGAAGTATGCAGTGTCTAATGAAGTACTCAATGAGAATTGGCAACTTTTTTCTGAACTGGGCATCGGGGCAAACATCCTTTGTTTTGAAATTTCAGTTTGGAATATTTCTCTTAGAATTCGAAATTTCCGCATTAAGATGAGATAGTTTTCGTACTCTAGTTGTTACATGTACAACTCTGTTTTTCAAATGAAAAAGTGTGTTAAAAGCCTAAGGGGATTTGATTTTTTTCCTCTTGGACAGAAATGAGACGACCCTAACCATTCCATTTTGATGGAATATAGAGTAACATGGACGCTATTATTCTGAATTAGGCCATTAATCTCATTAACATTCCTCAATTGGTCGCTGTACGCACACGCAATTACAATTTGAAAACACAACAATAAATACATTACACCACATCGTCCACAAATCAGGAAGCAGAGAGTTCCAACACTAAATGGATAAAAACGATCTAAAAATACAGACTAAACCTTCCGAATAAAGCACAACAAAGACTCAAATACATTTCGATGTACAATTTATTATCTCACGACTTAAACAAAGATTAATTCAGTAATTCGGAGAAATTTGTCAGCTCCCTTGTTGATTTCACTCCTTTATTTTGTAACCAGGAAGATGGAAAAACAGCTGAGAGATTTTAATTAAAGCAGATCACCGATAAGCCAAGTGTCTGGTTGCGAAGAAGGAAGCTCGGAGGAGGAAATTAATGATAATTGTTAGAATAAGCGAGAAAAATCTGATGAAAAATAAGTTAAATCGTTATACAATACGTAGCGTATTGACAAATACTCCCAACTAGAACGGTTGATAATAATATTCATGCTATAGCGAAGTGCATTAACTGGCTGCGATGTTGGTTTTGAAATAATGCACGCAACCCAGAGAGCAGAATTCAATAACCGCATGATCAATGCCACCATATTCCGATGAACAGTGACTCGAAGTGATCACGCCATACCACTTTGAATTATAATGGAAGCCCGCAACCATTTATTAAAGGCTCCATCAAATTCAACCTTATGTCTATAGAGTAAAAGTGAAAATTAAAAGGCGTGAAATATAAAAGCGATGTGTGTAATGAGAGATAAATAATACTCAGATGGAAGCCCAAACACAGGAAATACACTGCAGGGGGTGGCCACACATGTGCAGAAAGAGCCAGAAAAAAGTTACCCTTTTTTACACCTCAACGGGTGGTCAAAAAATAATCTAAGGGACATATAAACAGGACAAGACCTCTATGCGCTCGTACCCAGTATGAATGCAAATGCAGTTTCCCACCGTATCTCAAGTTCCACTTTATTCCCAGTGACAGAAAGTATTTCAACTTCAAACGTTGGTGTCTTCATTCAGAAAGTGACATCAAAGTCATCATTTTACGTAAATGATTCCACGAAAAAGAAGATTTTCAAGCAGCAAGTAGCCTGAGGAAAATCAGCACTCAACGCATATTAAATTTCATACCGGTACCATAACCACCTAAATTTGCAATATTCTTTGACTTCGGGTAGTAATTACTATAGTATAAATATATAATAAATAGTCAAAATCATGGAGACGTGTCTTTAAGAAAATCTGGTAAAATCATAATATCAAATTGGTATCAATTTGACAATTGGTAAGCGCTGACGACTGACTGATTGATAGCACACCACACAACCCCTTCTTTTTTGTATTGTAAAATCATTGACATCAAAATTTGATTGACGGGAAAAGGTGTCAAGGGTGATATGTTCACATTAATCAATACTGTCATTTCAGGTCTTGTTATCGTATCGTAGGATCGCGCCAAGATAAGAAGCTAACAGTGCAACGATTGATTGATTGAAAAAATCAATTCAATTCAGTTTAGTACCAGCCAGGTGGTTGAATGACAAAAAGAAAGTCCCTTTAGCGTGCTTAACGATAAATTTACACCGAAAAATAAGAAAAGTTATCGATAGTATATTACATAGAAAAGTAGAAAAAGCTGAAAGACTCACCGGTCCATAGCAAGAATAGTGTGAAATTTATAAAAGAAAGGTGCACACGCGAGAGAATGTTTTGCTTATCAACAAAGATGAAGAGGTAGCTGAACTCAATTGACGATAGATGGCGAACTAGTAGGCACTCAAAATGGGTCGACCAAACCCAATGTTTGGTTCTGCTCTAAAATCCGGTAGTCTTTGCAATCCATTTTTATAGTTTGAGATGTCAAAAATATTGACATAGATAATGAATGGCTGAAATATCTGCTTCTTTTTCGAGGATTATATTATGTATTCTGGCTTTCCCCAATTCTAGTAGAGTGCTCAGAAACAGTGGTTACCCATCAGTTGACGAACTTTACACTGAGTTAATTTTAAGAACGGAGGTGAATATTGTGGGAACTGAGATATCATCAAAAAAAAACTATATCTATAATGGTGATGTAGCAGGCCGTTCGGGGATCTGGGCCAAAAATATATAGAATAAAAAAATAGCATCTTACATCACAAATAAAATCACAAATGCTGTACACCGAAGGATGTGGAGAAACGACATATTCATACGTTACACAATATGTTGTCTTACAACAAATCACAATTTGTGAATGTTTGCAGGATGCATCAAATGCATTTAATTGTAATATAAATTATAAAGTTGTTAAGTTGTAAAATGTAAATCAATATTACGTCACTCGTGGACGACAACTATATCAGAAGACACCAAGGATCTAACAGGAGTTAACTACTGGTTAGAAATTATTTTTTACCGACACACTTAAAAGTCAAAACTGGGCTCAGCCTTTTTTGTTGTTCATTAAACCTTGTTCCCTCCCTAAGACTTGTCTTAAGAGTTAAAACCATTTTTGGACATAATACCTCTCTATGAAACTGGCCCCGGGTCAAGAGAATTTTTTTTTCGGCAGTGCCAAAAAAACATGGCATGCATGTCTCCGCATCACCGTGGATCGAAGAATCTGTTTAAGATGTAGTTGTAGTAGAGCATTATACGTTTATTTGCCGTGATGAAATTAACAACTATCTGATGTTATTTGAGTTGATTTATTCAACGGTTAGGCTAACAAATGTTCGGCCTATTCTGTTGGAATCAAAGCACCCAAAAGCTGATCATCAAATACGCCACCGAAAAGAAAGATGGAAAAACTTGAACGAACGTTAAGTCGTTTATGGAATCAACAGCACCATTGACAATGGTACCTCATAATCATTATGCCCGCAAATCATTACAGGAAACAATATTTCTTTTTCTTTCAAGGTCCTTTTTTATCTAATTCTATGACGAACGACACACAATGAAAGATTGGACAAGGACTGTTGTATTCGGATGAGACCAAGTTTTGCATCTCATTCGAAAACCAAGGGAGATATTTTGGAGGACAGGAGGCACAGAACCCAACCGCTTGAAGTCCAGCAGCGCCAGTTCCCACAGTCAGCCATGTCATCTGCAGATGTTTGTGTTTCTGAAGTCCACAGTGAATGCAGCAATCTAATATCTAAATTCGCGTATAATGAATTCGACATGTTTTTGAAATTCCAGATTGGAACAATGATTTTCTTCTTGTGTCAGATGGGAATTAAAACCTTTAAAAATCTTACATCATTGACTTATCTTGTTTCGAGAGATGCTCGTTGTTCATTTAATATTGACCGATATGTCTCTCAGAGGCCGATCAGTTTCCATCGTGTTCAGACCAGATGGCTTACACTGTGCTCGGGGTTCCGGTTTTGTGACAAATATTTTTGTTATAATTCTTCAATTCGAGTTTCATCATTGAAACATCGTCATGATCATCTTAATCATTGATAATGTCCGATATGTTTTATGTTTAATTGCAGGAGCTGATATGTTATTTATAAAGGTGTGTATTCGTCTGTATTCTGAAATTCGGAGTCGTAGTTCATTATGCATCTATAAGAGTTGTAGTTCTCGAATATCTTCTCGCTCGTTTCAGATACTTGAATATTGTGCACCCATTTTCTGGAAATGCATTTCAATCGCATGGTTTTTGGAATTTCTTGTGTAAGTTGGATGATTTTGACTATATCAGCATGGATCCCATTATTTTGGGTACTACTGGTAGTAGGTACGAATCGTTTCGTTGTGCAATGTCGTGATTTGTTGGTTGCAGTTAATAATGTATTTTCAGTCATTTTTACCATCTTTATCAGGCCGGAAAAGCCAGACCCTTTCCCGCTCGCACCCAACGCCGGGCAATGGGCCTGATTTTACCATATCTTGATCGTACACCTACCATATATTGATCGTACATTTACCATATATTGATCGTGCATTTACGATTTCTTGATCGTACACTCACCATATCTTTGTCGTACACTTACCATATCTTGATCGTACACTCAATAAATCGCATCCGATATGATCCTCTATATCCTATATCCTAAAAGATCTCCTCCTGTCTCATCCTTCTCATGTATGTATACCGATTCATTCCCTTACGAGACCTCCGTAATTAAGAGACACATAGGAACGATACGATATCATCTCTTAACAGGTGTAGCTTTTTTCATGACGGTCTCTAATCTCTGTCGGAGAATCCGATATAAAAACCTGCATATATTTTTGTATGAGTGTGAGATTATCTTTCTCACACAATCTTAAAAGAACGTAAGACACCTCAAAGAAATCTTTTCGCCTGCTGACACTTTTAAACATTGAATTTACAACGGCTCCGTCGCACCTTTTGTTAATTGGCTGACTGTCAGCGTGATACAGGTGTGTTTTTTTTCAAACTCAAAAATCATGTAGGGTAAATACAAAGATTGGATAAGACGAAGTTATTTATTGAGTTTGATTTTCAGTACCATGAATTAATTTATCATTGGACAGTTAAATTTGTTTGTCAAAGCATCAATATAACACTCATCACATCTAAGATTAATGGCCAAGCCATCCTTCATTTCAAGATAAATTTCACAAGCCAAGTCCTCCCAGGTGGATGAATCAAAAGAATACATAATAAAATTCATCCCTACTATATTATAGTTAACTATATTGTTGAAATTCTACAATGAACTGTTCCGAGTTCTGAAGCAATTTCTCATTTCTCGAACAAAACACATGTGAAAAAGGCGATTATTTGATAGAAATTCATATAAAATTCGTAAGGTTTCGCACACCTAATAGCAATTAAAACCACAGAAGCGGGTTTAGCAGCACGTATTAATATCCATCATTTATGTTTTAGTGTATGCGGTTCATATGAACACTGGTTAAGACATTAGGAAAAGTAAACTAGAGATGCCTTACTGACCAGTTCCTTCAAAAGTGAGTATTCATCATCAAATATACCACAACGTACATTCTCGGTCATAAGTAAATCCCCAAATTCCCACCCAAATCACTCTATTTCTTAAAGGGTTTATAAATAATTTTGCCTGAAATTTCATCCAGATTTTTCACGAGTGGCCGGAGCATCCAAGAATTCTCAAAACGGTGGGGGGGGGCAACGTCAATATTATAAGGTGGAAAACGGAGTTAGTTGGGATAGCTAGGAATTAATTACATTAGTTTTCAAACAACTAAGAAAGACTGTCGAATAAATTGACTGTTGGCCTATTCCAGCCAAAAAGAGGGGGCACAAACCGCGGACCCGTCTGAGTCCGCCATCTTGTTTTACCCTCTGATAGACTATTTTAAGATTATATCCGAAGTTTCGTGAATAGGCGTTGTGTGGTTTTGATTACAAAAATTGAAAATGTGCGAATGACCTCCGCTATGTATCGCTGTCGGTCTTTGATATCACATATATGATCAGATGCAGTATTGTCCCAAAAACAAATATTTGTTTTTGATTGAACTAATATATACAATAAACGCTGTACCAGTATGAAACTATAAAATACACGTAATTCGTCTTGTTCAAATTGTCCTCAAAGAACAAGTTTACCCAGATTTTTTATTTTATGTATACAAAACAAGAGTATTTACAAAAAAAATGGCTTGGATAGAAAATATTAGACCTTTTTACCGCCCACCTGTCCCTGACTATATAGCAAAGCTATATTTTTGTATAATTTTCAACTTTGTAAATTAATAATTGTTATTTCTAATATTTAGATATGTATATGTAACTGCCCTTTGTGTTTGTGTTTTGCTATGTGTTAATTGTTTGTCTCATGTCCTGTCACTACTCGTCACCTTTGTTTTCATTGCTGGTCACCATTGTTTTTATTGTAATTTCCTAGTTCCTGTCTGAGCCTATATTTGTATATAAGTAGTTAGTATATAAGAATAAAATGAGAAGAGTCAGTTTTGGTAGTCCAAACTGTTCAGTTCGTCGTTTGTCACTTGCAGTCAGGATTTTCCGACATCAACCATTCCAAGGAATCGGACACAGAGCAAAATTAGAAGTTGCTATAACTATACGTATATTTGGTTGGTTGGAGATTGCATGTTACTGAAATGTGGGCAAACGCATGTCAAAATATATATTAAACATGGATTGTTAAAAGAATAATGCTTAATGAAAAAAGTTAACAGCTTTGACAAAAACCAGTTTCTAAACTGAAGATAAGAATCTAAACCGAAACTATGATAGTACTCCAAAAGGGGATAAACTCATTAGAAAAATACACGCATTTTAAGGGCCAAAACTTGTCACCGATAACGAGATTAGATATAGAAATGTAACCTTACCCATATCATAAGCATGTTCTTTAAATTCCTCGTCGTACGCACACTTCCAGAGGTTGCATCCATGTGTCCGAATATTTACACGATCATCTGGACTAGGCTCACACTCGATAAATCTGAGGAAAATATTCCTAAAAGCATTTAAACAACCTTGTACTTCATTGTGTGGAACTGGTACCTTCCGTCCTGTTACACAGTTCACATATCCTGCCAGACATTTTTGACATGGCCTTGCGTTAGGAAGATCTTCAAATGTTTCGACATCGTTACATTCTACACTGCAGTAACCGTCAGCCTTAATATCAGCGAAAGCTTCCTCTAAAGCTTCATTTTGAGCATCGGAGTCTATTCCAGCACTAGGGATATCCGAGCAATCAACTGTAAAACGGTTAAGGACAACATTGTAAATATATAGCAAAGCCGATTTTGTATGACCGAATTACATTGTTAACTTGAATTGATGAAAATTTCACCCGGCATGTAGGCCCCCTACATAACGAAAACTGACGATTCCCATCAGTGAAACTCGACTAGTAACAATCGTCTGCTTCATTCGCATTCGACACGGGGAGTTTTAACAAAGAAGATGAAACCAGTACTAACTATCAGATATCTTATTTCAACTTACCAGTTTTCGAAGTCGCAGGAACCACCGACACCAACAGAGAAACAGCAACAAGTATCAAATACATCATCATCTAGTCAGTTCTTCAACAATTTCTGGACATACAAATCAACTACAATTTCTATAACGAATTTATAGAAGGAATATTCCTAAACTGTCATCAGTTGTTGATAAACAGCTGTCCATGATTGACAATTTAATTTTCGAAAATGTTTTTTCCTAAAATCGTGTCAACATTGTACATTGTATTTACGGTATTAACGATAAATATAATTAATATATTATATGGACTGGGCCTATCAAAAGTTTGGTTATCGTCTTCTTTATTCATCAGAGTTATTCACGGACTCTACATACACGATGTTTTAATAAGTACCCTACGAGATCCAGCTCTAAGTGTGGTTTTGGGTACCATCCTGCGATCATATTGATGGGACAAAACACAACAAAATTTCAATTTGCCGAAATTTGAGTTACGAACTCAAAATCCAAGTTACGATGACAAAATTCGAGTTACGAACTCAAATTTCGAGTTACGAATTCGAAATTCGAGTTACGATGACAAAATTCGAATTTCTTCATCGTATCTCTGAAGTTATTATCTCGAACTTCCAGATTTTTACTCGAATTTTGACATCGTTACACGAATTTCAAGATACTATATCGAAATTCGTAGTTAGTAAGTCGTATTTTCTATAATTCTTATATTGCCCTACTACGGAAGGGATTGGGGACATGACACAATTTTTTTTCAGATAATCACGAAATTTGAGTTACGATGTCGAAATTCGATTCACTAAGACGGATTTCGAGTTACGATGTCGAAATTTGAATCATTAAGTCGAAATTCGACATCGTAACTCGAATTTCATGATAAATCTGAAAGAATCTGGTGTAATTTCACCAATGGCCTTGCGTATATACATCCATTTATCCTGGATAGAAAGGTATTTGAAATACGGCAATCATCCCAAAAAGAAAAACTGCTACGGTAATCAGGGTATTTTACTTCGGAGCGTCATAGCTTTGATTATGGCGGATGGCCTGCAGACGTATGTTAAGCCCGGCGCAGACGAGCGATTTTCCGTCGCTTTCCGTCGCTCGTCGCTGCAAACGAGCGACGACCAGCGATCAGCAACTAGTCAGCGACGAGCGACCGTGTGTGCGGCGATGTGCGATTAACGA
>JAYMFW010082209.1:0-21674 GCA_036785005.1 Tubulanus punctatus | reverse complement strand
TTCCGAACCATGTAAAAGTCGTATCAAAGAGAAGTTAAATGTTTCATTGATTGGTGAGGTATAATAACACGTTTTCCAAAGTTGAAAAAGTATTCACCAGAATTAAGATGTTGCCAAAGATAGCAGTGTTGTTCTCTGTCGGGTCTAAACAGCTCGAGTCTTTAACGCTTCGGTGTGTTGGCTATAAAAGGTACTGATAGACGGGATCGTGAAAGCCGACATAAAAGCCGACTAGTATTTATTATGGCCGGAGATAGCGATCTTGACAAGGTTTGGAGACATACAGGCCCAATGCTAACTATATTTTCAATTCACAAAAATCAAACAAGCAACTCCGTAGACAGTGAAGCCATTCGTCCCGCCAGTGAGGCCGCGATGCCGGCTTATCAGCGCTCTTTCGAGTCGGAGTGTAATGGAGGGGTGACATAGCCTCGGGGCGAGGGAGGGCTCGCTGATTATGAGTATTCATTGACGGCGATTTCTACGGTTTTGTCGCGATGACACAACTGCAAAGTTCATAAATCACCTACAAACCGAGCCACGCGTTCAGTCAGTTTTTGAAATACCATAAAAATGCGCAGAGAATAGGGCAATTTTGCGGGAAATCTGAAGTCGCGGCTAAAAAGGAATCCATCATCGCCAGACAGTAAAAGACGGGGACGAATCGATCGGATCCAAGATAGCGATGCGGCGAAAATCGGCCAACAGACGTGTTTTACATTTATTGGATGTTATAACAAAACAGATAAAAATAATAATGCCTGGTTGAGTTTCTTTTTTGGTGAATTATCTTCAAAATAATCGTCTAGCCACTAGGATTGAAAGAAGCTTTAATGCGATACGAATATTTGATAGACATCACAGACGTTTGTTGGCGTTGTAAAGAGAATTGTTAAATAAGTGGACTCAAGGAAGACTTGACAAAATGACCCGAAACTCGAAGTAAAGATACCGCATAGTTTATTCGACGATGTTCCTAGAGGTCAAATCAACACTTGTTGGACCCATACGCTCACTTTCTTGTTAACTTCTGTTTTGAATTATGGAGGGCACTTAATCGAACAGAAAGTCTTCGACGATGTAGTGGAATTAGCGGCTTATTGAATTCAGTAAATGAAACGAAGCGTATTTGAAGTAGGGCCGATGGAATTAAGTGGCCACAAAGCCCAGAATGGCTTCGTAACGGGCCAAATATGCGATGTCTTTAGTTTGCGATGATAGTAAAAACATGCAACGGCTAAAAACCAATCGGAATAATCCTACGAGTCGGGCTTAGAATAACAACGATTTTTGTATTAGGTTTTTGTTCAGGAGAGTGCTTCACAAGATGGCCCATGTGTCGGAATAACTTCGGGAATGCATTTCATTGTATTTTCAGGTATGCGCACCGGCTCTACGATGTAGGTCGACCATTCTTCGACTTCTATTTCGCATGACAAAAGTCTCATCATTTTAAATACAATGAAAAAACAATTTCTCCACGGTGTCGTCGCACGGCCGGAGCCTCCCACAATCGTCACAGAATATTGTCCGCGATTGAAGGCGTAGTCTACGGTTGACGATATGGCGCTAGCCTTTTCCAGTCGGTCGACCAATCACGAAGCCCGTCGACGCCAGAACCCCGAGTTGATTGATTGCCGTCGATGTGACACACGCGCACTTATTGAAACTTGCAAATCCGAACAGAATTCAAGCAAATAAGAACGGAGTTGTCCGAGTGAACATTAGTAAATAAAAGTAAAGGTAGCCGAGAGAGTGATTCGGAACCCTTGAGTCGACTGGATTACCGAAATCGATGGCCTAAGACAATTATCGCGAACAATCAGACGTGGAGTATATAAAAAAACGAAACTGAGGATATCGGAACCTACAGACGACCGGTTTCATGACAAGAATCCATTGTCAATACTCGAGCGAGATATTTAGTGTGTTTTTACGTTGCGGTGCGTTGCGGCACCCTCGCCGTTGGGACCAATTCCGACCGAGTGATCGTGTTCCTGCGGCTCCCCGAGGATACTACACCACCCGGGTATCTTGTTTCCAGTCACCGCAGCAACATCAGCAACATCTCTCAGCGATGCGGCAGCGATTACCAACGTTTTAAAGGCCCCCGAGATGCAATTCATTAGGTATTAGCCAATAGCGTGGCAGCTCGCAGTACCAACCAGTGGCCGTGTTTGGCTACTTGTAAAAACTTTGCTTCCATGAGTGTTTGTGCGTGATATTTTGCTTGATTCGCCGTGATTGAGACTGTGAAAGTAGTTTGCGACAATCCGCCGAACGTGCCCTTTCCTCTCTTCTCGCAGGCCGCAGGACACGCAAGGGATCGACGGCTACTTCGACAGCGCATGCACGCACCAAAACATGCAAGGTATGTTGGCTTATGTACTATTTGCACGAATAATGACTTACTACTGTGGAATCAGCTAGGGCTAATTATCGAAATCTGACAGGCCTGCGCGTCGTCAGGCCAGCTACCCAAAAATCTGCTAGTTGTCACGATCCTCAGGGATGACTCCATCCAATTGGCACCCGATTACCACAATTGGACAACTCTCACGATTTATTTATCGCTTCGAGACTACTTAAACTCCAATCATAAACTAATCATTATTCAGTCATAAAACAATTCCGGACTCTTAATTGTTTTTTGTTTCTTCACGCAAATTTCATTTCTTCATTTTTTTTCTCCAACCGAATTTCCATCTCGCGCGTCAGGTGTTAGGCGAATGTAATCGATTCGAATATTGTCTCTTTCAATTTCTGTGCAAAAAATCTTCGATCTTAAATCACGGGCATCACCTGTGTGCGCTGATATGGCTATTATTTTCCGCAGTTAGCTCTTCAATTTTGAATAAACGCTGATAAAAACGTTATTAACACAGACAGTGAATTGTCTAACAGTTTCGATAACTTGCACGTTGATAGTCATTTGTGCGACCTTCTTATCTTAGGCGATAAAAACCAGCAACCTGGCGCTGAAGAAAAACATCATATAACCACCAGTCAATTCGGTTATCGTTTTTCGTTTCTAAACGATGGATTTAATAACATAGCCAATATCAGATAACAGTGCGACACATGCTAGCTCTCGTCCTACGTTTCTCTCTTGTTGGAGTCCTTTGCTGTCGTAGAATAAGATCCATCTGATCCGTAGTTTGATTAATATGGAATTATGGAAATAATTCCCAGTCGTTTATTGCTTTTCGAACAGCGGCCAGATTGCCAACGCGTAAATTTTATCTATTTTCAAATATGCAACGGTGTTAAATAAGTGTTTGACCTAAGATTAGGCTTCACGTGGGATAATCGTATCGCGACATCCTATATTTTTTCTGACGAGTGATAATCGAATGTTGTTATTTCATGATTGAATAATCTGACAGGCAAATTCATTTTTTCGTAGTTCAGTTTGAGCAGATGTGTATAGTGGTATTCAGTTGTTCTCTTTTTATGGAGGTGGCCAAAGCGTGTTGGACCGTTTTTATCAATTAATTAGATTCTTTTACGCAGATTTTTTACACCTGAAAAGCTATGTTAACTGTTGTGAATAATTGATTAAAAGTGTGCGACACCACTTCTCAATTTGTTACAATTTTTGTCGAGGCTTTCACGGGCAACTAATTTATGATGTAATGAATATCTAATGAGATCAATGGTCTTCAACATTTCTCCATTGCATCGAACTGCGCTAGGAAGAAATCATTTTTCGCCAGATCAACTATAATTGGTGATCGCACATATGTTCGAGTATTACACTTTTCTGGGTTAACATCCGAAATATGTGTCATTATGAAAAATGAGGAAATGATGACTGGTCTCAGATCTCATATACGACTGAGATTTGCTGGACGATTCGACATATTTCGTATTAATTCAAAGTGATAAATTATGGTCCACATATTGTCGTGATCCTTTAGAACTATAGAATTATCAATAGTTCTTAGTTATTCTGTGACGGCCTGAAGACGAAGCAAGACAGCTCGTATAGTGTATTGGACAGGTTTCCACATTCACGGAGACACCATTGATGCTCAGAACTACCTTAAAGCTAATATGAATCGCTTCGTAAGTAAACATCGCCAGTAATAGTAAATTCTCCATCTACAATTCTCTCTCATTCATCACTTTTTCAAAAGACCCGCTGCACAGAAAGCGACGCCATTCAATAGGTCGGATTATTCCTGGAGCAGCGAATCGTCCGGGGTCACCCTTCGGGCTACTAACCACCGTGTATAGATAGCCAGTCCGGCCGGCTTACCGTTGCGGGATATCCCCGTAATATCGGCAGACACGGCGACGCCATATTGAACACTCGATTTAGTTCATAACAGCATCCATCACGTCATGAAATAACTCAATTGTGTCACTGATTCGTAATGCACATAACAAAGGCACATATCGACATGTGTCATATGCCGAGACGAAAAATGGTGGCCGTTGTGTTGGTGAATATGTTTTTAATCAACGCCGACTCGACCATTCATCCCGCGAAATAAGCGAAATCTACGCGAAATAGGGCGAAATATACCGTCGTATTTAGGGTTCGTTGTTACTTAACGGCCGGGTAGAAAATTATGGTTCGATTTTTTCAGACAATTTCGCCGCCGTTGTCGGTAAGCGATAAGTAATGAACGATACAGGCGGTTGATTTGTGCGTCGTAGATATTCGATGAATTTTTATCCGGAATTTTCTATTGTATTTTGCAGGTAGAACATAATGAAGGAAAAGTCAAAGAACGCCGCCCGAAGTCGACGAGAAAAGGAAAATGCAGAATTTTACGAGCTTGCTAAATTGCTGCCGTTACCAGCAGCCATTACCAGTCAGTTGGACAAGGCGTCGATTATCAGACTTACAACTAGTTACCTAAAAATGAGGGCTGTTTTTCCTGAAGGTAAGGTTACACATTTATGCATTAATTTCATCAAACTTTTTTTCATCGGTATTGGAAAATTAAATTAAGTTTGGTAAATAATTCAGAATGGTAAGAATATCCATGCCATTTTGTTCGGTATAAAAATTGCGTAGATTTTTTTACTTATCAAAACACGGATTGCGAAGTACAACAGATTAAACTTGTAGTTGAGTATATGAATAATTTTATTTAACCGTGAAATTGCTTTTTTTAACACTGAAGTAGATTTCTTTGCTTCATTTGCTACCGTTATGTGCTCATAATCGACAAGGCCGACTTGTTTAGACACCCGGACAATAACTGTTGCCTCGGGGACGACTTGCAATTGCTACTCGTACTAAACGGCGCAACTTTGTATCGACGAATCTCTATGCCCAATAATCCCATTACATCGCATGCTTATGGTATAACGATTAAAATGGAATTAAAAACCCTCTGGGGACGCTTTCGACAATTAAAAACTAGAGAATGAATCTGGTTTGAGGTCTACTTAACATTTGAATTTATATTTACATGAAAGCTGATTAGTATAGGCTCGGTTCCTAGGGGATGTGCATTCCCAATCTCGTATCAATTAGATATCGTAGAAATAAACAAGCAATATGTTTCAGTAAATGAGTTGAAATTAAATTTTCGATCTTCGTATGCGTATGTGGCTAATCCATCATACACAAACAATATCAAATTTTATGGCAATTTTTGCGTTTTTGGGTTTATTAATTTTTGCGCAGATAACCGGAGACATTTTTAGAGTATTCTTGTAAGTACAATTAGTATCGACAATCGGTATGGTGTCTTTCAAAAAAAAATCAGATTTCCGCATCGAGTAGCGTGATTGTTCTTTGATTTATAGTAAAATCAGATCATTACCCGTAGTAATGAGAACGTCCCCACGAATCCGCCCGTTCGGCGGCTTGGGTTTATGACATTTTCGAGTAGAATCGAATTGTCCGTGACATTGTCGGGATTTCGCCGAACCTCTGGCATCCAAACAGTGGGAACGACACGTCCGTGGCATTTATCTAAATTCGCTTGAGCTCCGTGACCGATTCCACTTGAGGCCGTGACAGTTGACATGGTCACGTGGCTGTATAACCAAAATGAGAAAATCTGCTTATGAAAAGATCGTTGACATTTTGATATATTGACACCATGTGTCACTGTTAGACACCCTAACAGTTGTTCATCAAACATATGTGAGTACATTTTATTTCTATAAACGCACTCAAGAGCGCACTGACTTTTTAATATGGCGCAGATGACGTAGCACAAGCTTACGATTTAGTTCGAATCCCAATTTTATCAATTTCTGGGAAATTTAGGGGTCTCATTCAGTTCAGAGCCTTATCGGAGAAAACCATTTTTTATGGGATTCGACATGCCGTAAACTTTTTCCATTCCGGTAATCGCTTACAAATGAGATACGACTTTGAACTCTGGATATCTTACAATTCAGCGTTATCGCCGTTGCAACGGCATAAAACATCTTTGTGAATGACATAAATTCTGTACGCGAACCCAAGCAGTGACATCGTGAACGTTTTATTAACTTTACCTTGGAATAACAAATTTTGAATATAGGCAATATTTCGGCCATAAAGATAAGACATCGATGTCATCTTTCTTTTGAAAATGTCCAACATAAAGAACGAAGATGAAATAACATTGATTGTTATCAGCGAATATAGGCATACAAAAAGTATAAATGAGCTATAAGACATGACATTAATTTCGGTCTGCAAACAGCCTGCACACGGGTCCTCAAACTCGAGAACAGATAACAAGGTTACCAACGCAGGTAATTGGCGAAATCAAATAATAAATTGGCCGACGCCATGTTATGCTCATGTTTGCCAAAATCGCAGCTGCCGAAGTTCACAAAATAATTTAAATCAAATTTATTTTTAGAAATTACCCCCTTCAATATCAGCGCGGTGCACGTCGAAAAAGATAAAATCAACATCGCTATCGGAATCATATAGACATACTTGGCTTGAATTGAGATTTTTTATCAGCTTTATTTGCGAAAGGGAAAAACGAGGGCCGTTGTTTCAATGTCGTTTCCTTTACGTCATCCGAATGGAACTGATTTTATTTCGAATTTCCTGTGGTTTTTCCGACTTCCTTGCGTGTATATCTTTTTCACGACGTTCATCTTTCATTGGCGTATTTTACATATAAGGTCTGAGAGCGTCTAGCCCAACGCACCAGGTGTTTCGGAGAAAAAGCTCGGAATTCGGATCACCGTGCGTCTTTCGTCTGCGATAAAAAAACTCCTGACGCCATTACTGTAATTTGTAATTGCAAGATGCCAATGCCATCTTCATCATCTATTTTCGACTATTTTGCGGGTTTAATCAATCATGAGCGACACAAAAGGAGAGTAGTTGTGCAGTTATTAGCGTATCGGTGATCAGTGCATAGATTAATATGGAGAGAGGGAAAGAGGACGACGAGGAAGTAGCTCTGGCTTCGAGGGGCAATTATCGATGGGATGCAGACAAACCGTTCGAGTATATTTTACGCCTCGTTGATCCGCGAGTAGAGATAATCAACGCCTGATAAAAATGTTCATAAAAATCACTGATGCTGGTAATAACCAAATTTAATACCCCCAAGAAATACAACGCTTGCCAATCACGTTGTTGTTTCATTCGCTTCGCACGCACATTCCCTATCACATAGTACTCAGTTCTAATTGCGAGTTTCCTCGGCCTATTGCCGGTTGATGGGACAAATTTATTTCTGACACTTTCCGTGTTTGGTTTTGCTCCGTCGTTTCAGGCCGAAACAATCTATCGTTTTACCGGGTGCGATGCGACCGAAACACGACGCGCTGGTAAATGATCCGTACCGCAACCATCTATCATCATTAAGCATGCACATCACCACGAGCGCCGCTATTGAACCTTAATTACTGACTAAGAAACTGTTGTTTATTCGAAAAATCATAACTCGCATAAATTATGTACCGATGATTCGAGTTTTATAAGAAAACTTCACTTGTTAGAAAAATTAACTTTCATTGGATGGACATTTAACTTCGGAATATGTGGCTAATAAAAGTTGTTGGGACAAATTCTGGACACTTCATGTCTTGAAAATACTTTTTCTAGGATTACTTAAATTTGTTGGAAGAACGTTGGCCATTCAAGTTGTTGTTTGAATGGCTATTTGTCTTGAAAATACACGACGCGAGTGAATCTATAGTCTAAAAGATTTTTGGCCAATACTTTCCAAGTTTGCAACGTTGGTACTTTTGCCTTTTACCTGATAAGTTTTACCAAAATAACCCTCTTAAGGTATTCTTGGTTTTACTTAACTGGTTTACTTGTTGTGGGAAGTTTTGGCCACTTATTGTATCGGGGAATTTGAAGTGTTGGAAGTTTTGGCTATACCGAGTTTAAACTACTTTGGAGATGTTTGCTTCCTGTCTCACGGACACTTCGTTTAACTCGTTCAGGTCACTCTTGTCTTAAGTTTCACTTGTTGGTAATTTTGGTCACTTCTCGCCTCTCTTTGTCAGCCGTATCGTCTGCCTCCCCATCGCTAGTAGTGAGGTGGTTTGACAGCTGCTCGATTGCTCACTATATAGCCGGTATGAATTGAAATCGCACCTCAATTATTGATATAAATGTTGATCTTGCATTGTCTTCTGAGTAAATCGAAGCGAAATAGAGAACGGTGCATTACCATTGATCTGGCGTTATGCACAAAGACGAAGAGAGCTAGGCAAACGCATATCACTTCCACGCACACACGGTTCATCAGATTACACTGGCATCGGATCCGTCAACAACCGTCTAAATGGACGAGGATGACCTATTCATATTGTCCCAAGCTGCTCCGTCTATGATAACCAAGTTTAAATTCCATAATTGCACGATGTCGTCATTACCGAATGAAAAAATCTACATCCGTTTGACACGCGACCTTGACCTGATGTAAAGACAAGAACGATTCATCTTTTTTCCCAAAGATATTCACAATATTCTGCTTTGACTTTCTCTACTGCTCTGCAACAAATTTATCTTATAACTTTCTTCTTAGGTTTATCCTTTTCTA
Source organism: Tubulanus punctatus (assembly GCA_036785005.1). Taxonomy (NCBI): domain Eukaryota; kingdom Metazoa; phylum Nemertea; class Palaeonemertea; order Tubulaniformes; family Tubulanidae; genus Tubulanus; species Tubulanus punctatus. The sequence continues at coordinate 12,693 of JAYMFW010082209.1, read as the reverse complement.
AGCCACTTTTTCGTTTTTTTTTATTTTTAAGATATATTTGAATAAAGCATTTAGTCGGTAGAATGAGGAACTTTAAATAACTTATCTTAAATTGCAGAAATTTAGAACCAAAAAAACACGTTATTTCACTGCTAATAAGAATCTTTAAAATTTCATATATCTTCCTCTTTTTAGTTGACAACAAAGTACATCGACTAACACCTTCTAACATGTGAAATTCCTAATTATCCGAACAGAATCTATTAGAAGTCATTTTGCCTGAAACAATTGCGATCGGCGCAGGATGAATTAGGGGACTGTACCGAGAAGCAGTACCGCGAGAAGATGTAGATTTTTGCACGGATCTCGTACTTGCCTTCAATAATTGCTAATCTCGTATTTGTACAGCACAGCTATTCGCCAAATAATCGACTGATGTTGGCGTTTTTATCGTATTTCATTTTTCTTTTGTCACCGTCAAATAAAAGCCACACAGAACGAGAAAACAGAAGCGAGAATAGCGTGGCTTCATGGAACGCAGCGACAGTAGTTGACGAATCAGTATACGTGATGGAACAGATGCCCGAGTCTAGTTCGAGAAATGGAAACTCACAAATGGGTCATATAAATATCAGGGCCACGGCATTTCATTTTATTTGCCTGGGATTTTTTGGCGAAGATTACAGATCAATAAGCCATACCATAATGGCTGCTATGTACAGTCATTGTTCTTATGGCTCTCTCTGCTGGTTCCATATAATCATATAGTTCATTCAATAACTGCAGTCAAAATATTGATATTGTTAACATATATACAAATTAATCTTATTGCTACCGCAAATTCTAATCTTTATTCGGAAAAATTCAATTACAACCGAAGATTGCATTTTTCCTCATTCAAATGCAAAAATGAGTCAATTCTAGTGAAAAATTATAGATTCCTACCGTCAGAAGCGGCTCTCGTTTGTCACATATACTCGATAAGGATGTCGCATCAGCACCGAGTGCTCCGAGGCATGCTAATTTCCGATACAAATTCAAATCAAGACTCCTCATCGGTCTGGATTTTTTATCAGTACTTCGAACAACATCGACGTATCAATTCTGGCACGGAAGCTCTCCTCGATCATAGGCAATCAGAAAGTAGAGACACGACTATCTAACAACATCGTGAATTTGTTTCGAACTGCGAAAATCTGAGAGGAAAATTCAAAGTTTTGTTGTACGGAATCTTTGATTTGGTTTATATATATGTAAAAATCAGATACATTTCAAAGTTTTGGTATGTCGAAAATGAAATTGAGGAATGAAAAATTAATTCTGATCGGAGCGATGTTTTATCATTTATGTCACAGACTTGATTTCTTTTTCTCCAACGGGCTGTATAAATGAAAAAAGTAATCATTATTAACAGCATGAACTCCTTCATATTTTAGTCTATATCAACTTTTTCATTTAGAAATCCGTAGAAAATTTCATATGAATTTTATATTCAAAATTTATGAATCATCTTATTAACGAAAACAAAAGTTTGCTTTTAGAAGTAAAAGCTTTTACTTATATATATATAATTTATTCATACAGTCCTGTATTAACTGTTAAATCTGTATTAACTTTTGAACTGGGCAAGCCTTCGACCAAACCGTGTCAAATAGTATGATATATATATATATATGTGTTTGCTCGAAGTACTCTCGCATTCACTGTAGTCGAGAGATTTCGATGTCTTCCGTGTCTTATGCTGGACACAGCTACGTTGCTAATGTATTTCATCTCGAAGTCACGCAAAATTCTTAAGTTTGAGGACGACGGTTTGTGTGTTGTACGCGGTGATAGATTTTCCCATCCGCGCGTAAAACACGAATAATTCATGAAGTTTAAACAGTGACGTGCGTCGACACTTCGTTTTCTTGTTTAATTGAAGCATTATCAAGAAATGATAGGCCGTAAGACTGCTAAAAGATGAACGTTTTATGAACTGCTCGGACAGTTATCGCGGTATAAATGGCCACATCGATGTGGTGATTGTAAAAATAAAACGTGCCGGACATTATTTTCTGCGAATGTGCAGCACGCGAAAATTAGCCTGGTTTGTGTGTTAGTGCGCAGCGGTTCAGATGGGGCGATTCTATTCTTATTTTATGCAAATTGGAACTTAATTTTATTAGGGGATCAGTTTTGCTCAGATGAACACGTTGAGTTTGGGATATAGCGTTCATTATTGTCTAGGGCTGAAAAACGCGGTGGCTAAGATGCTCCATTGATGGCAATACCCTCAGTCTGTTTGCCAATGGTTTATCTTCGACATGCATGAAACCATTTGCCATTTTTATTCCATCACTATTCAGAAGACACATCAAACTCATTCTTACTCTACTAGCACGCTATTTCCCATATCACCGAGCTAAATCTGCCAGCAATTTGGAATAGTTGATTCTTCCTTTTTGAGAAATTGATTTATCAACGCGAAACGGGTGTAAATGCGCGCGCAAAAGATATATTCAAGTAAAAGACTTCGGTAGTAAATGAGTTGCGATAAAATCATCGTCGTTTCCCTTAGCTGTCGCGTGTCGTTACAATGACAGTTCCCTTAAGTCATTTCAAGAGAGCTGGATGCCTTGTCGAAATCTTCCATCTCACTGCGGCGCTAAGTCGTTAATTAGAAATCCACTGTCATCTCTTTGTTTCGCAAATTAGCCTCATTTGTTTATCGGAACCATCGGAACAAAGCTGTACGCCACTGGATTCCCAGTTTGACTCACTCGGGCAACAAGTCAACCATTGTTCGCCGGGCTTCGAGGTATAGCACCGGTTCTCGTGCATTTTCGGCTCCGGTGGAGTCGACGTAAGAAGTTGAAACCCCTTGCAGGGATTTTCCCGAAACCACAGCATCATCCTGCGCTACACAGTCGAATATAATTACCGTTTTATGAGAAGTCATCTTTTTAATTGAAATCTACGGGCAGTATAAGTATCTATACGCGCCGGGTTTCTTCCGTTGATAACATTATAATTACTGTTAATGAGCAAACTATGCCATTGTCAGTTATTCTTAAAATGCGAAATTTGAACAAAGAGTCGGACAAAGGCACCGGACAAACTAAATCGATGACATTTCCGTGCCCTCGGAAGTATTTTTTCTTTCCAGATCAGCTCGCTCTCTGTCTCTCTCTTACTCTTATATACTGACAATAGTAAGAATAAATGAATTTTCTCCACTTAATGTATATTGATATACTAACATACGAATTTATTACAACATCTAGAATATACGAATAAATATATAAGAACGTAAATAAATTCAGGAACATGGAAAGAGAGAGATGCTACGTAAAGCGATAAGCTGTACACAGAAACCTAAATCGTCGACAAGATATTAAAGAAAAAATCTTGGTAGATTGAATATTGCCGGTTGTAGTTTTTGATATGTTTTTACAGCGAAATTGGCGTATCATGTACGGTTAACAAAACGGTCCCGCGATGATTGAGTAAATATCTGCTGTCGGAACCATCATGTCAAATTAAGTGTATTATATATGAACGGACAGCGGTAAGTGAAATAGGCGTTTTTGACGGATATAATTTCACCAATCTAACATAAATTGGGCTATACGTGTGGGTAGTTACATTAGATGCACTCAATACCCTTTCACTAATAAATGTTTTGATTGTTGAGGGCACATTGATAGGCTCTATGAAAAATAGTTCCCATCTTTTCATCATATGCCCAAATTATTATGGAACTAAGCTAATAGGTTTCTTTTGGCAGCTGTGTTAAAAAAAAAACATGTATGAAAATAATAATGACCACCAAAAGTTTATCTTCAAAATATTCTTCATCAGTTGAAAGGATACCAACAAAAACAATTGACTAACTCATTGTTTGCATATACCCATAGTAAACCGATTATTTATCAGAGATGTCCTTTTTGGAAAATACGATTATTATGTCTAAAAGGTTACATAGAGGAGAGGATATTAACCCTTTTATAGAGTTTTTAACTTCTGTATTCATTTGCATATATGATATGTTCGGCTCAAAATATGCCATGGCAATACCCTTGGAACGAAAGGGTCATTGGTAAATCCTTTTTCGGGGGTTTCATTTTCGTAAGAAAGAGGAGTGGACCTAAACTGTTTTGTTTTATATTCTGTATTAGCATGTTCGATTGTTCAGTTGAAAAGTGATTGCAAAATTTGAAGTTGTCCGACGGCCCTGCTCCTATAGAGGAACGAAACTTCAATTTAGTGTGGTATAATTCGTTTAATCATCTCTGCGGACAAACAGATGGTGATGCGTCAGAACAAACGACAAAAAAAGGACCTCTCGGCTTTTATGGTTATCATTTCACTGAACAGAAGCAACATATGGCCAGGTGGGCGCAGTTGATAGCGCAACGTCTATCTTTGAAATGAAAACTGTCCGTGTTGGGTTTTTTGAAGGAGTGACAGAAAAACTACTAAGACGTTTTTGCTTATGCAGCTATAACGTTTCAATTTTTATAACCGCATACAATAAAATGATGTTTAGTCGCGTTCTCACGTACGAATGAATGTTTCATTTGGAACCGGGATTAAGAAACCAGATATCGTAGAATGGCACGTATCATTGGGTCTCATTTCGCGTGTAGGATATAGCGTGTGATCATGAATAAATAAACAAATTAACTAAAATTTGTAAATGTTGAATTCTGTTGGATTCTGTGAAACAACACGTTCGCTGGCACCCGTTTGTCCCGCAAACCAAAATTTCATAAGCATATGGGTCTTTTATGGCGATACCTCACGTAACGTACAAAAAAACCAGGGTTCAATTCGATGAATAATTTCAGCAATAGTCATAAAACAAAACCGCAACGTATTGTCTTTTTTAAAACGGTTACACAACGCGAAACCGCATTCGTTTAATTGGGCGCCGCGTGACTTAATGCATTAAAATTCGCCTAAATGAAATTTTAATGCGATTCACAATGTGAAAGATACAAGGTAGGCAAACATGGACGGTTTAAACTGTGTAAACTGTTTTTTGTATTATCTGATAAGGCTTGTTGATCGAGAGACTTATCAGCGAGTGAAAAAAAATCACAGCTGATTTATGTCCCAAACGAAAGTTTGTCGATTGACAACAGTTGAAAAAAAAATGTTGTCAAAAATAAAAGAACGAGTAAACCCGGTTATCCACATGCCCACGAAGCCTGGGCCTTTCCTTGTGTAAAAAATTATGAAATATTGCAGACCCTGTATCATGCTTCACCGACAAATGACTAGCCATGTTCATCTTTTTTCCCCATTCAGTTTAATACCGTTTATAAGGACACAATACCCTCACGTCATGATACCTTGTTTCGCGCCCATGTTATCATTTCCTGCAGTAGCTTCAACTTACATTTCAAAGCCCAACTCGAAATCTCTTTCACGGGAATTGTTATAATGCATCTCTATACAGAAATTCCTCAGTAAAAAATACAAGCTTCAAATTCATATTCAGTAACTTGATATTGGTTTTGCATATGTAAAAGCTTGGTGTGAACTGTAATCTGTAATCTGGAATTTACAAACACAATTTGGGATTTGAATTGCAAAATTTGAAAAAGGGCAAACAACGCACTCAAAATGGCACTTGACTAGCTGGGGTTTCGTAGACAATTCACAAACGCCCTAGATTCTTCAACCCCGGGCGTAACATCATTTTGAAAGGAATTTTTTACACTGCAAGAATTTTTCAATTTCTGATATGTGTGTGGATTCGGTACTTGACTAAGTACAAACAAGTAATACGTTGCATATTCTAAACCGCGTACCTTACTTAAAAGTTAATGTTTGCAGTTGTCCGACATTTATCGTGTTCTGCAAAGCTTAAATCAATTCGGCAAACTTTGCATCACAAAACTCGAACGAGAGTACATTTACTTGAATGCTAATACCTGGTCTTCAAAACAATAAGTCGAAACATATAGTAGTACGATCAGTGCATATATAGGCATTGACGTCTACAAACGAAGGGAAATTGCATAGATAACTACAGTCTTCAATATTTACGAGTCTGTAGCGATTTTCATTGACAACATCACGCGCGCTCGTGCTGTTGGTAATGCCATGTACTTCCGGTTTGTCACGGACACGGGGACGTTAGTGGAACGGTTCGGCTACCAATGGCCGTTTCATTCGCCCAACTAGATCAAAGGGTCAGTGATTTATTTATGACTTGAGAAGTTTCGTATAAGTTTGTTGTAATAAATCTGTCGTATTAGTCGTCATTGCTAGGCGATACATTATTCAAAAAGAAAACAAACTGGTCAATAAGCACACGGGACTGATCTGTATCAACCTACCAGGGTATACTCGGTGGAGCGCGTAATAATGGGGTCGTAGATATTCAATCGAATCTGAGTGATCGTGAAATGATAGTGTATGTAACCTTTTGGAAGTTATTTCCAAATATTTTCCTTTTGGTAGAGCACGAGATGGTAGAGTTTATGAACTATGACAAAAGTATTCCAGATACAACATGATAGAAGTAAAAATCTCGTAAAATCTCGGGTTGTCGTAATTCTTTCTAAAAAATAATTGTTCCTTTTTCGTCAAGTAAAATACTACGTACTGATAAAAATGTTTCAAATACATTATGTTCGCTTTTTCCCACTATAATAGTGAAATAAAAATTAAAAGATTTTAAAAATTATTCTCCAAATGTATTTTCCATTTAGTAAAATCAATGGTTTCCAGTTACAGTATTAATGGTAGTATACCTGGGACAGTCCTAATTATTCGAAACGTTATCCTCCAAATATTTTTCATTTTTTGGTCAATTGAATTAATTTGATGGTCAAGAAAAGGAGATTTCTTAAATAGCCTACTGAATTATGTCAATTGAAAATCTATAGTGATTTTTCAACAAATTATTTCCAAATATTCCCTTTTGGTCAAACAAAATTCTATGGACTACAAAAATGGGAAAAGGATTATCCAAAAACAGTATTTTTCCTTACATAATTTAGAAATGAATAGAGAGGAAATAAATTTGGAAATTTTTCAAGTTTTATTTTCTGATGAAAATATTGTGCCAGTTCCTCGCCTCACCGTTTCTTATTGTTCATGTATCGTGAATTATGTAATATATAAAATGAGTTCACACCGATTATTTATGTTCTGTACCAAAAAAAAGATTTTCTTAAACGCATAGACTTTTTCAATCGTCCCTCTATTTCATTTGCTATAATTCTTATTCATCGTAAGTTACAAATTCCAGTTAGTCGAAAACAATATGCGCGGATTGCAGTGATATCGAAAATACAATTTCCGTTAAAACAGTAGACAAACACGCTTTCTCGCCACGATATTGCGACGAATTGAAAAGATGAGTTAATTAACCGCGGTCGGTCTGTATAAGGCCCTTTGTTTTTCTAATAAAACCCCTATTGAAACAATCGACGACAATTGTAGCGTATCGATTGGAGCCGGACCGAGGCACCAAGATGGCGACCGACGATAAATGTAATTATACGCGGCTTCACCGAAACATATGCCTTTGTAATAATCATTTTTTGCGCTTGTTCGGATTAGGACGAAGAAGGTGGGTTTTGTGTAATAGCGTGTGTTAACTGGCCGATATTTCACGCTAAATTGAGATTCACCGCGACTGGGTATTCCGCCCGCGGGGAGAACGAGTTGATTATCTCCGCCCGAACAGGCAGATTTTCTACACTTCGTCGCAGTGCATCTTTCGCATATTTCCCGCAGCGTTTGCTGATAAAAACAAAAAAATTATAATCGTTACGTTGACGGCCTTTCTATCCGGGCATTTCGGCCGTCACGGCATTTCGATATACGGTTCTCTACAATATACACTGCGACGACAATCACGGATAATTTCTTATCAGTTGTTATTTCAGAAATAACAGACCGCTTCAACACGCTAATTTACGCGACGTTTCTGTGACTGTTTCGATGTTCGATCAATTATTAATCTAGTTAAAAACTTAAACAATGGTTAGATCGTGCCTCCAAAACCATAGCAAACCGCCCTTTATTTTCCGACGCGCATAAACGCGTTTATTACAAATTAACCATATGTGCGACCGCAAAATTTCGATGATGACCTGCTTAAAATTATTCAATTGTCCGAATTAATGAGAAAATGACTGCAGAATCCAATAATTTTCAATTATCCTATTCATTGTTTAATGTTCTTTGAAATTTTGGCGCACAATCCACATGCTGCATGCTTACAGCGAGGAAATATTTCCAATCCAATATTGAGGTCTTGTAATTTGGTATCAAATCTCTCTTGTTAGTAGCATTAAAAAAAAATACAGAGCTCTTTATGTATTTTTGGTAGCATCCCGTCCAATGTAGGATACACTCAATACACTGAATTAGATTTTGGTGCTAAATCTATGTAACAATCTAATAAGGAACCACGAATCATGATGGAGGTTATTCAATATTCACCATTAAGACATTCTAAATCGAACAAATTCCAACAAATTTATGTAGATGAGCCATGAAATAATGCGTTCATTTAAGTTAACGGTCTCGCTGAAATCATTTTTGAATCATCACTATTTCACTTGGTATTCGTAAAACAAATTGATAATTTTCACTTCGTGCTGGTGCATCTAAGTCCGATCTCGCGGTATTCATCTGTACGTATTGGCTGACGTCATGAAATATTCGTCTGTTTTCTCGGTAATTAACGCTACTCGGTTGAAAGCGGCGACTTTTGTATGCTAAGAAACGTTCCCCAAACAAACCTCGATAATCAAATGTCGTAAAAGTTGCCACAATGGTCGCCAATATCAAACAAAACATCTCCGAAAGTCTCGGTCCGTTGTTGAGCCTCATTTATTAAAGTTTGTTGACAGTGATGCTAGAAAATATTGACTTTTGGCTTGAGGCTCGTCTATCCTGTCTAGAAACTGTTTCAAGAAAACTTTCCATACAATATTTCAATTGAAATTTCGACCAGCCCTCTCTAATCCCTTAATCAGTTATTCAAACGAAAATGTGAAATTTTTTACTTTGTTTTATTTCGTAAATCAACGGTGTTTAATTTTCTATAAATTATCTGATTCGCGTGTCTGCGCGGAAAAGTCTTTCATTTCGGCAATTTCGTTTTAAGTGTCTGATAGTTTTTTTAACAAGCATAGCATTAATAATTAGCATATAATCAAGTTGGAAAATAGAAACATCTGTAATAAGAATGGGTTATAAGAGAACCGACCTGCCATGCATTCACCGAGTCGGATTTTGCTCTTAAGATTTGCGATGATATGATTAGCATTAGAATATCGAGTCCATTTACAGGGCGGCGGGTGTTCTGTCGACTTGAAGTACCGGCTTTGTCAAGATAAATACCTACCTCGCGAAAGATTCGAACCCGAAGAGGCAGAAGAAAAAATCACGTGTTCGAAATAAACAAAATGCGGCTGACACGTGACTAGAACGACTCGTTAAATATGAGAATTGCTATTAATTACCTTGTCCAAATTATGACCGTAATAAATTCAAGAGAGATAATCAGGGGAAACTGACGTATATTAGGTTGCTCCACGTGGCGTCTTGTTGTTCCGACAGTCGATGAAATTGTCGACTCGAGATTTTAATGAAGTCTCGAAGTTGACCGAAGATGATCTGATAAAAACCTCCCGCTGTAGAAATATGGTGTATTAGGTTTCAGCAGAACGACTGGATCAGAGCTGGCAGTAGTAGTATAAGACTCGTGTCAAAAATGCCATATTATCTCTTAAGAATATAATACATCTGTCACTAAGCTTCCATGAAATAGAATAAATAAATAGATAAATTAGAAAAATCAAAGATTTAAAGATGGAACTAAAGCTCAAAAAGAGAAAATGCGAAGGCCAGGATGATTTCTTTCAGATTATAAGTCGATCAAACTTGCGAAACCGTTCTACGTATTAGAAAAATTCAATACCTTAAAATGGAATTTCTACTCCACAATAGAGAAAATTGAAGGCAAGACATTCTATTACATAATGTAGATCAAACTTGTAGGAAATAATTTCGCAAGAATGGATGACTATATGCCAGTATTCCAATGGAAAGAAGATACGGATTTTTCGACGGTACAAATCCGGTGAGCGCCAGTAACTGTCAGCTTCATTAAATAGATATGATTATCAATCAAGTTTAAGTTTACGGCTGTCAGTGTTTGAGATGGAATACGTGTTAGCGTCGTCGAAACATGTATTTTATGTCGCCTGTAGTTTACCGTTCACTTTACGAGAACTTGAGCCACGACACAATCTTCTTATCCGTCGTAGCTACCGGTTTACTCGGGGTATAAATAACACTTAGTTAAATCCAGATAGAGCTGTAATCAAGTCCGGATTTAAAGAAATCTGAACAAACAGTCATTACTACCTAGTATTTGCTTTGGTAATGTGACCAACGGTACCTCTTACAATCTTACTCGCCATCAATCGTTCTCGTCCTGAAGAGTATGCTTAATTGATGGCCTCAAACTCATGGGGGTAGACAATATAGCGACTTATGAACCCCTTATTATCATCATTTGCGACAAAAATATTATAACAGTATATAACATAACTGTGTGTTTGTAGTGGCAGCGATCTTATGGATATACTTTTGTGAAACATATTTTTATGCCGTTATTCTAGGGGTTTTAGAAAAATATTTCCAAGAAATTGTCAACTGTGCTTTTTGGCAGAAGGTATTTGATTTAGACATTTATTGGCGACAAGTCTGTTGAATATATAGAATATCCAGTCAGCATTTATAACCGCGATTTTGGGAAAAATTATTAGAATTTTTTTTCGAAATTTGACGAGAAGAAATGAAGTAGTGAAATTTTCTTTTATTTATGAATGAAATGTCTGAAAATCAAAACATCTCTGCGATTAAAGTAGTGGCCATAAATTCTTGGAATTGTCGTAAAAATTCAATCTTTTTATGCAGTCTTGAGGAGAAAATCGAATAATTGTATCCCATTACTGTTTATCCGATGCGTTCAGCAGGTCATAGTAAAGGTTTTTTAACGATTTGATTACTATTTTTCTTTAACAGAACGAATCTTACAGTTTCTTTCACACCTTTATTAACTTAAGAGATTACCAAGTCGCAACGTCACGTCAGAAACCGCAAGCCGTTTGTAAAATTCAAAACATCAAAATTGAAACTAATACATCACAGGATTTACCAAGCGGGTATATAGGCATCTGGTTTTGTGTGCAGCCTCTACGGTCGGCTTACGGTTTGTCTCTTGGTAAACTCTGGCCTGTCATCGTTATAATCCGGGCCGTCGTTTCGCACGCACAGTTTTGAGTTTGTTTTCGAAAGACGGCCATTGTTTTATGGCGTGGTTTAGTCGTCCATCAACCGCGCTCTCTCGGCGGCTGTGGAAAATTTCTCATCATCTCGACTTAAAAACGACTATCAATATTTAACAGTTTCTCGCGGTCCGGGTATTAGGGGTTCAGCGCAGTAATAAATTGCGTACGATGCGAAACGTGACTGCCCATAAGACGCCGGCTTTCTAACGGCGTCGCTGGTGTTCCAGTATCTTGGACATCGTATAAACAAACTCCATAAATCAAACATGAAGGCGATATCTTTCAGCGAGCTTCATCATTTGAATCGAAGTAATTTATTTCCGAATTATTCATTTATGTACTTTCCATAATTGAACGCCTAGCCGTGTGACATTGATACTGTCAAACGCGGACAAGTTATCCAGGAATGAGAATGCATTTTGTGAAATCATTATCAAGTACCGACTCGTCTCTCCGTTAGTAAGTACGGAGTAAATCGGCTTTTCGTAAATCGTCCCGATGTGTTTCTAAACGGTTTTCATTCTGAAAAACAAGTCGATGACGGGCCTTATCAGTTCTGCCGCGATTTCAAAACGGTTTTGAAAGTGTTTCGTGGTCTTATCTAATTTCGGGAGATCTACATTGAAATTATTGGCGGCGATCATATCGCGTCGGAGTGTGATCATTGCATGCGGACTGCGGATTAGTGGACACTAGCCCATCGATGACGAACCTATCCACAAACACCGCAAATAGTCCTATCACTAAGAAAATTTGACAAATACGTTGATTACCATTTGGTCATTATCCCAATTGGATTAGCTGGTTGGGAACCGAAACATCCGATTGTTGTTCTTGCGTCAATAATCTCCCCTTTATTAAACACCTTGAATTGATTATGTAAGTGTCCGTGTTTATAATCAAATCTAAGGGACTTCCTTGATATACATAGCATTGAGCTTCGTGGGTAGTCATCCTATATGATACTTAATCGTACGCGTTTTATTCATGAACATGTTTTGTTTTTTCTTCGCAAATCTGTGCTAGATATCAATACGTAGCATTCGGATCCGTATAATGATATTGGTTTCATTATAACCTTTTTCTTTCGTTGTTATTGGCCACCAAGGTTGAAAATCGATATTGTTGAATTTATCAATAGGTTTAAGGAAGAAAAACTTCCGATGGATTCTCCCATAATAGCCGCTTGGTATATCTTTAAATTACACCCTGGGAAATTTATCTCGGAGACATTTAACTTCGCCTTATTCGGTCCTTAGTCTAGAAAGTGGATCACCACCGAATTAAGTGGGTATTCTTTATCATCTGATGAGAAGTTTCCCTCTCGCGAATTGTCAATCGTTTTCGAGTGGGTTATGAGGAGGCATAATTAATCCCTTTTGATCAAGACTTAATAGGG
>JAYMFW010081876.1:0-10462 GCA_036785005.1 Tubulanus punctatus | reverse complement strand
GGAACATTTCCCCTTATCAGGTCATAATGTACAGGACTACTAATTAAAAGCTAAAGAGATTACAAACTAAAAAAAATTAGATAATATACATATATAAGAGATCGAGTAACGGATGACCTACTGTACAGTACAGCCATCTGGCGGGACTGCCAGATTTCTATGGTACCCCATTAATTTCTACGAAAAGCTCTTATTTCGCACGTAAGAATAGAAGTTTACGATCCAATATCATATTTTTACGATCTCATATTTTTCATTCTTAGAACTCATTGACGTCACGTAATAGTCGACGAAAAGAGAAAGTCGTAATTGATATTTTTTGACTGATGTTCGGCCATTAAATGCGATATACGTCACCACTCACAGCGATAGAAAAAACACATACACGCTATACTCGGGCCAAGCATCAGAGTATACTTGTCATCAGCTATAGCGTCGATGATTGCGCCTGAACATGCGAAAAGCAAATTCGGGTCAGGCGAATCTTTGCCGATGATGTCTTTGAAAAATCCCGCTGAGATTTTTCTTACGGCTTTCCTCATAACCATCGTTTGTCACGCTTCTTATTATCAACATCGCTCAGTTCCGTCTCCTTCTCGCGCCAAAAAAGTTCTTACCGTGATAATTAGTTGGAGTGCGCATTATGGCAATAGCTTCTCTTTAGAATAATTCATTGTCTAACAAATTCTCCCTCGTGTGTACCTCACCTGCATATTGGTATAAATAAGCCGTTGTACCCATAAAGAGGATCTACTATTCTCACAACGCGGTGCGTCGGTGTGTTCGTCAACCAAAGTTTGTCATTTTGGCTTCCAAACTGCATTTGAAAACGAAGCAAAAAGTTGCATTGTGAAACATTATCAACCAAGATTGCTATGGTTTCAGTTAAAATGTGGAAATATAGGATTTACCACGAGTGGTAGCTGAGAACAAGATTTTCTGCTGATGAGTGAGGGTTTTCTCCTTCACAGGGCTTTGAAACGAGTCACAGAAAATCTTGTTCTCAGCTATACCACGAGTGGAAGATTTTATTTCTCACATAATTTGACATTTTACTTACAATTTCATCGATTTTACTACATTTTTACGCGATTGGGACCGAATAACGTTTTTTTTACTAAGCACCGGGGTATAGAACTTCACTAATTAAGAAATAGTGCAGTGTTACGCAAAACATTATATTATCGAGTAAATTAAGTAAAATTGATTTTCTTTACATTGAACTCATGCCAATAATCATAATGAGACCGAATCACTGATCGCGTACTAATTGACCATAGAGGTGGGACATATCTCTTCCAAACGTCCATCTCGCACTCCACATGACGTAATTATGTGAGAAAAGATGGTCTTTTCTTTACACCTTTCTTGGTGTATTTTCTATATAAGGTCAGACCAGTTCTGGTGACCCCCCTAACTTAACAGATTTTCAGACTTTCCAAGTAAGTTTTACTTTATTGTTCCATTGTAAGTTGAACTTTCAACAATATAAGGTAATAACAGTAGATTCTGTGTATAGGGTAAATGCCATCTATTTCAACCATACGTGTTTGAACCCCGATTATTCAGGTTGTTAATCTTTCATGTGATGTTTGGGGACTACTTTAAATTCGGAACACAAGATTAAAATAATTGAATGTTCGAAGGTTACTGAGAAAAATGCCGCCAAAGTCTACACTAGCTGTTCAAATAAAATAAAATAAGATTTCAAGAAATGGAAATCATCTTTAATGGAAAATTCAGAAAAATTGATTTACGTGGCATTTGTCCTTTAAGCCGAATTATCGTTTAACCAAGTACTTACAATTCAGCACTGTAAATATGAATTCAGCTCGTTGAGCTCGGATTATCGGCAGACGGAAGAATTCCCAAGGACAGTAGGCGGAGTGTGTTCATTCCACTTGTCCGATACAGGGGTGGATCTAAACAATTGTTAGGGACAGGGTCCAGGTAAAAGAGGGTATCTTTAAGGCTTGGAGGAAGTTGGGGATAAATCTGAATTTTCAGACTACAAAATGGCCATTCCAGACCCCAAAACAAGTAACATGGGGTTACATAAAAAACTCAGCAAATTTTTAATAAAGAACCCTAATTTTTTCAGACAATGACTCTTTGAAAGGCACTCAAAACTCATAGGGTGCCCTGGAACATTCCTGGATCCACCACGGTATCCAGTCCAATAATGTGACGTCCAGCCACACAAGTCCGACATCATGATATTCGACTCCAGATCCAACTTTATAGTTTCAGATAAGATCGGCCCATGAATTCATGTCGGATTTATGGGAGAATCACATGTACAAGTCTGACATCCCAAGTGCGATGTTCCTAATATCATGCCAATAGTCGACTCATTCCATCAAGGATTCAGATCCAACTACTTCCCGATTAGATCGGCTATTATGGTTGATCCTTCACCCAATGCAGTATGGTATGTTTACGTTTCTTTCTGACGTCTAGCGGGATGTCGGACTTGTATGAGGTGACACATGCGGAGACTTCTGTAAGCATTTTTTTTTCAGATATACGTAGCATCCGAACCAAATCCTATCGCTGACTTTCTTAGCTGTTCATTCACCGGTAAAAATTGACGAGTAAAATCCTATTCAATTTGACAAGAACCTTCGCCTTGAATCAAGAACAAAATGACAATTCAACAACCCACCTTCTTAATATAAATTTTTGATTGAACTTACTGAGCATGCACACAATATGACGGAGCCGAGAGAAATTAACTGTTATCATTTTACATCTGAAATAATTACGTTTCACAAGTCACAGTTAATGCAATAGTCGTTGGGAGAAAGAAGAGAGATACATGTGGGAAAAGTCTAAAATTAGCGACTCGCTGCGGGGCTTTTAAAACTCAATGTGTCTGCATAATTACTTTAATTCCAGTGTCTGCACTGTGCGCATCGACCGATTGCCTCAAACGAAAAATAATTTCGAAGACTACAGGTAGGTTTATCTATCATAAACGATGAGAGATTTCATTTATGGCAATCTGTTTTTATCCCCGCCAAAAATGAAAAAAAAATGATGAACTCGCAAGAATAGCTTTAGTTCCCAATTAGCGTGACGGATGAAAATAGCATTTTGATATAATCCATATGCCAGATGCTAGTTCTTTCTATAAGTTTTGATGAAATGTAATCAGTACGACGGCTTCCTACGACGGCAGATCTTGACAAATTGTACACAAAATTTTCTCACATAATTACGGCACTAAGAGCGTGAGATGGTAACCTCCATCAAAATTATCACAACAAATTTTCAAAAGCAAAAGAAAAAAAAATGTCACCATTTTCAAAGCTGAGCATGTCACGGAAGGTAACATGGTAGGCTAATGGTTGTAAAATATGTCCTCGTCGTAGTGGCCCAAAAATGTTTACTTTCAGTATCGTTAGTCTTTTTGGCGAAATTATTGGATATAGATGCACAATCTATGAAACGATGTCAGATCTTGACAAATTGTACACAAAATTTTCTCACATAATTACGGCACTAAGAGCGTGAGATGGACGCTGCGGAAATATTCGTTCCACCTCTTAAGTCGATTAGTACGCGTTCGATGTGATTCGGTCTCATTATGATCATTTGGCTGATAGCGATAGCGCATAGCAATTGTCCAATGTAAAAAAATCAATTTTACTCGATTTGATTTACTCAATAATATAATATTTTTCATTACAATACTGCACTATTTCTTAATTAGCGCAGTTCTACACAGCGTTATTCGGTCCCATTCGCGTAAAACTGTAGTAAAATCGATGATAATCGTACGTTAAATGTCAAATTACGGGAGAAATAAAATCTTCCACTCGTGGTAGATTCTACATGTCTAACCTATCACAATTTCTTGTTATCATTATTTATCATGATAAAATCATCAAGGGCGGATCATATTATTCTGGAATGGCAGCGATAATTTACGAAGCCGAAATCTACGTTGCCGGGCGTCATAGGCGCAAGGAAGATTTGAAAAAAATGAGAATTCTACCTCTCAAAGATAATGTTGAAAATCACACGCTCAGAAGCATTTTCTTGTTTTGGAAAAATATTATTATTTAGAATAGAATCTATTTTCACCAATATTTTACAATATGGAATAACATGACATAGATCTAAAGCGGATATCTGATAATATCGCATATGCGATTGCCTAGATGTGGTTGCAGGTTAAAGTCATACAAAAATAATTGTACTGTGTGAAGAGATTGATAATCTTTGATAAACTAAAAAACGACAATAAAAAAAAAACGACAAAATACCACTATTTTTGATACTATGGATCAACGATTTCGAAAAGTATCGTGGAGAACAGTTGAAAAATATAGCTGCATAGCAGCGATGGTGGGTTTTTTGCAAAAAAAATGCTTAGGAAATTTTCAGAACCGTTCGTTCGGACCTCCGAACCACCTGGCGACGATTGTGGGCAGACGACGGAAGTTAGATACATATGGCCTAAGCATCTATAAGTTGAATGGAATAAAATTCTGGAATCTTCGTATCGTATAAATTCTATGTTGTTTTACGTTTCCATTTTAGGGGCGTAGGGGGTTATAGTTAACACTCCATTACGAGTGGCTATAGTCTGTGGGCTACTAATTACACCCTACTGAACGTTTGTTTTCCATATACGGCTTGATATCTTATAACATAAGGGTAAAAATAAGCTGTTATTACATTACTCGTCTGCCCACTCAGTGACAGTGGTATGAATTATGAAATCTCCGAGGTGTCTTGTTTCCCTTGGTCTTGACATAGTAGTCGTCAAACAACGATCGAATTTCGTATTAGGTTTATAAATGGGTTTCATCGAAAGAAAACCGAGTGCTCATATTACCTTCCACAAAGAACCTGTGACTGACAGTTTGAATTAGATTTGTGAATTGACTTTAGAATCAAAATTACAATAAAGACAGTTAACATAAGTGGAAAACTGTTTTGTACTTGAGATCATCAAAGATGAGATAAGAAAGAATGCATCGTTGAGATGATCACTATTTGTGATTGATGAGAATTTGTGAAAGGATATCTTCCATATATATATAATTGAATAATTTATTCCGCCGAATCCGCTGAATGTTAAGAACTGTTAGAATGGCTACGGTCCTAGTGCCATTTGAATGAATTTCCAACCAAACGCAGTGGCGGATCCAGGAAGAGGGCCCGAAAGACTTTGAAACATAATGGCTAAATACACGTTTTCCAGATGCCAGACACTGGATGATTTGAAATTATCTGAATTATATACTTATGGATCTTACGGCAACCCGGTAGCATATAAAATACTGTATTTTATTTTCACGTCTATAAGTCTTAATATATAATATAAGTATTATTAAGTGACCTTAATAATGTGAAAATACAGCGAAGTGATTGTTCAGCTCTCTATATCTTCATGAAATATACTTTTCCTTATATCATCTTGTTTTATCCACAGTATGGGATACAAAATCCAACACTACCCAGATATGAATACATTTCATGTAATATAGATAAGCCCACCTTACTAGTGTGTCATTGTCTAATACCTGATTTGAAATCATTGACGCTTCGACTATAGGCCTAAACGTTGCTATGGCCAGTGCTTGACCTTTCGTTTTAAATAAGTAAATTTGAGGTGTCTCACAACGGGGATCAACTAGTTTTATCAAATAAGAAAACACATGCCAGTAATTCCTTTTCACCCCCGAGTGAACTGACCATGTGTTTGGTCAGTATATCGATGATCGATACGTACCAAGGCACTGGGCCGATTGATAACCTCTAATTTACCGGTACCTTTATCGACGAGACCGAATGAATCACCTTTGTAGTGATCGATTTTCTTCGTTTTTAGCTCAGGTGCACGACGGACTTATATTATGCAACAGGAATGGTTTGTGCTGGTTTATTTTTTACCGATGTGTAAATACGTTTACAGTCATATTCTTCGTTTCCAACGAAAATGCACAGTTTCAATTCGAATTCCGTACACCTGTTGGTGCGGTACACCCCCTTACATTTGAGGTTGTGCATATTCTTTAAAAGAGTTATTATTATTTTAAGATTTGCGTCCCGGTGTTGGTGTAAAAAAGTCCGAGATGACGATTCTGACATAAAAAATATATGCGCATTATAAACATGCTTATAGTAGACTTCATTGTGAGATTTCTACTTTATTTATCGTTAACGGATTACAGTGTCGTTTTTACTTCATTAAC
The DNA here is from genome assembly GCA_036785005.1 of Tubulanus punctatus. Lineage (NCBI taxonomy): Eukaryota > Metazoa > Nemertea > Palaeonemertea > Tubulaniformes > Tubulanidae > Tubulanus > Tubulanus punctatus. The sequence continues at coordinate 4,253 of JAYMFW010081876.1, read as the reverse complement.
ATGTTTACTGATTGAAGGCCATATAGGCGCGCGCGTGGGGCGAATGTTGTTGTATAAAATTTGTTGATGGATTTAAAACTTCACTATCAAAAAAGTGTAAGCAAAATCGACGAAAAACTAATCTAACATATCAAAATTCAAACCATCGAAGCTGAAGAATGTAATATGGTAATTTTGAAATGCAACACCGTTTAATTTTATCTTTATTCAGAAATCAACGTCAAAATGACAAAACCACGTCTGAGTGAGACACCATATGCTTTGGTCGTTGACTATTATCTAAAATCTGGCGCCGGTTTTTACGTAATCAGTGAGAGGGGATTGTTGCAATCGATTCTGAGAAATCTATTAGTCGCCGTTGGATGGACCCGGCAGATTTTCTCCCAGCGGTGTAAAAATCAAAATGGTATCGATGCATCGCGTAACTCATCTGACAATTTTCTAATCTAGCCCGATCCTTTCATGTGATTTCGTTCGTCGACGCTCGGTATTCATCGGTTCTCGAATTTTTGTCTTCGGCGTTTTTCAAGTGTCGGATATTTTCCGGTCTTTTCTCCTTCTTCGTTGCTCTATAGCTCATAGCGCTAATGCACGAATGTTAAGAAATCTGATTGAACCGATAAAAACTATAGACCCTTCCATAAAATATGGCTGAGTACACACTATGATATCATATGGTGTAAGACCCACGAGAATACAATGAACTATTTTCATCCAAAACCCTTTTCTTTTAATGGTATGGTTATGACATCAAATGGAGAAATAAAATATTCTATGGAAGGGTCTATGCTCAACGGCGTATCTACAGATTTCTATGGGAGGAATCTACTTGAAGGTTTCACTGCGACGTTTTGCGAAAGACCCCAAAATATATTTTGAAAATTTGATGCATGGAGAATCGTTCTCCAAGGATTCCTGACTTGGAAGCAGCGTGAAATGTGCTCGACGAAAAAAACTCTGAGCGGAAATCAACTTTGAAAGAGGGTCATTTGGACTCCGACTTACGATGCCCCCTGCTGCTTCAACTTCGACTCTCTCAAATTAGGTTAAATCACCTTAACACATTCCTTTCTTCAACTCAAGTCCGCTATCCATATGATATCCCCTGTCATCTTAACAAAACTTTCCCATGTCTAAAACTAAACCCTTAGCCTATTTCTTTTTTAAATCTAACTCTTTCGCTCACGTGATCTATTGACCACAGGTCTCGATCTCAATTTCCATCATTTTCTGTCTTCTAGTGATTAGACGAACGTAGATATGTCAAATTTCGCTTTATTTTCTGCCCGCTGACCAGAAACAGGGTCTTTCTAAGCACTCGATCATTCCATCTGTCAAGTGCATACAGATATTCCGTCTGAAACTATTACAGTCATCCTTCTTATCATTTTAATATTTGTAGTTTTCCGCAGCACAATGTTCACGGACCTTAAGCAGGCTATCCGTTTGTACGTGGAATGTCATCCGTTTCCTTGCCGATATATCTAATATAGCAACTGAATGAATATAGAATCTACCACGAGTGGTAGCTGGGAACTAGATTTTATGTTGACGAGTGAGGGTTATTCACGAGGCTCTGCCGAGTGAAGGGAGAAACCTGAGTCACAGAAAATCTTGTTCCCAGCTACAACGAGTGGAAGATTTTGTTTCTCCCATAATTTGATATTTCACTTACGATTTCATCGATTTCACTACAGTTTTACGAATGGTACCGAATAACGCTGTGCAGAACTCCGCTAATTAAGAGTGCAATATTTTAATGCAAAATATTATATTATCGAGTAAATCAAATCGAGTAAAATTGATTTTATTTGCATTGAACAATTGCTTATGCGCTATCGCTATCAACCAAATGATCATAATGAGACCAAAACACATCGAATGCGAACTAATAGACTTAAGAGGTGGGACGAATATTTCCGCAGCGTCCATCACACTCCTAGTGACGTAATTATGTGAGAAGGTACTATCCTCTGTTTTGCGTTCACGTCTGTTGGTTTGCTCGAGTGCAGGGCCGTAGCACGGGGCAGCAGGGGCATGTTTAGTGTCCGAGCTTTGAAAATCAATCTTGAAGTGAGAGATGGTTATGTAGCAAATTAACTAATAATTGAAATTTGTTACCAGATTTATCAGAGTCCTTAATACCATGATTTTAACTAATTTTCGAAGCAATTTTCAGAAATCAAAGGGTGAGCCCCCCCTATTTATTTGAGGGTGCTACGGCCCTGACTGGGTGGTCAGCAAGATTAGCAAGGTCAGCTAGGTTTTTTTGGAAGGCAGGGTCCTACTGAGAAGTTTAGGGCACACTAAACATGAGCCGCGAAGTCCCTCTTTCGTCAGAGACCTTTGAACAATTTAGCATAAAATGATGTTATTTTACATCATCTAGACCAAAAAAGTAATGTACATGTCCGAATTTTATTTTTGTGGAAATTTGGATGAGGATGTCGAAATTTCTTTTAGAGATTTTAAAGAGGGCCGATTTTGGTGGGTTGGAAAAGTGCAAAAACATTAGCAGCCCTGCTAATGCATCTTAAGGGTAAAGCATGGGATCTTTCTTTAAAATCAGAAGCTCGGTACAGTGATACCATTTCGTGTTTTCAAGAAGAGGTTGCTCAGATTCCTGTTTATAAGTCCTGTCTTTTAAAGGCTTTCGACAGCGTTTTATTTCTCAAGCAAGTATTAAAGCTTCATTCGCAGAAGTTGTTCTCGTTTGCCACTCTTTCAACGGCGATTATCGAAAAATCTCTCAGCATTCAGTGAAGTTTTTCTTGGATTACACATATAACTATGGCTTTCTTCGTTGCGGCGTTTCGTCACAAAACCGGAGATATCTCGATAGCTGTTACTCTTTTCAGACTTAATACGCATTATCGTCGTGGTATTCCACCGGGAACTTTAAGGACAAAGGGGCAAAATGGAATTGATTGCCTCGAAAAGCGTCTTCCTAGTGTTAAATGTGGCAGTCGTGTGATACTACAGTAGACTCCGTCTAACTCGGTTCCGATGGGACCGGCAATATTTTCCGGGTTGGGCAGATACCGGCTTAAAAATCTGAGATTTTTTAGTACAGCGAAGCAAAGGGAAAAGACGATTTTTAGTTCACCGACTTAACCGGTTAACCGAGTTACATGGCCGGTACCGAGATAGACAGATTCTACTGTACCACTGCATCCGTTACCCGGGATGTACAAGGGTCAAAGCATCGATGGACTTCGAGCACCGGGAAGTTTGCAGCATGTCCTCCCCGGTTAATTCTTTCCTGAGATGACCACAAGAGAAATCTTACGTACAAATACAAATCGCCTGATGCCGACCAGAGGTCACCTGCTTATTACGCTGGAATCTCTATCATAAATACTGATATTCATTTATCGTAATTATGAATTTTTTTGGCCCAAACTTGTGGTCTAGAGATTTCATTCTTCAATCAAATGCATGCTGGAGATTTTCCATTCCAATGACAATACTTACAATAGACAACAATAATCTATCCTACGGGAAAGTGGCTCCATAAAGTTCTCAATTGAGCACACTTAAGACAACTTCGATTTCGACTTTATTTACACCCGAACAATCTTTTCTCCGATTCTAATTCAATTTCAGATACAGGTTTCTAACCGTTAATTTTTGCAACCGTTGTTGACAGAAAAAACAGACACTTTGGTTTCTGTTGGTTTCCGAGATCTCGTTAGACGAAAGTCGCACGGAAGGATCGATCAATCAATTGAAATCGTTCCTGTTTACACGGCTTATTACGTACAGTTAAAGAAGTTAACCCGTCATCAAGTGGTTGGGGAGAAACGCGTTTGTAACTTTTGTTTCTCGTTAGTTTGACTTGAATGTTCGGCTATTTCATGGAAATTTAAATCCAAAACGGGTAATCGTGTTTGCCCGTGTTAGCAAAGTTTCTACCGATCCGTAGAATGAGACCGATGACTTTTTTCCATCAAGTAGACATTGATAGATGTCAGACCCGTCCAATTCTATACGTTCAACATTGCACGAAAATCTTTTTTTCCAGAATGGTACGTAATTTTGTAGAGTTGAACTTGCATTGATTTATTTTCTAACTTCTACAACAGCAATCATTTTGTACCCATTAACTCGCGTTCGTTTTTTTTACCGGTGGAAAACGTCAACGTCTATTGTTGCGACAGTTTTTACGGGCTCAGAAAAGTATTTCTAGGTAAGCGACCTCGCTTCTTGCATCATCAACCATTAACTAATTGATGCTTTCGTTTAAAAATCGC
>JAYMFW010081655.1:0-10464 GCA_036785005.1 Tubulanus punctatus | reverse complement strand
CCTGCAATTCCAACAACTGACGCTGTACCTATGTCCCATGGAGGACTTGTTATGAAATATCGGGAGATATGACGATAAAAGTTCAAATATTGTGCTATTGTTGTCGTGTTCACAAGCGTGAGTGGTTGATCCCTATATCGTGTCAGAAATATACGAGGTTTTTGGACAATTAGACCCCTCTGTGGCCCTTACGACTGCGATTATAAAAAAACCGTTCATTTCATCGATGCGTATCAATATGATTTAGGTATTGGAGGTTCTCTGTTCGAAAACACGCCAAAACGTCGTTTTTGGACATTTCAGACCCCTCTGTAGCCCAAACGACTGCGAGTATCAAAGATTCCTTAGTTGTGACGATGAGTATTGATATAATTTAGGTATATGCGAAGTTTCAAGTAAATTCGTTGAGAAATGAAGGAGGACTATGACATTTGGAGGTTTTTCTGTTTGAAAGCCCGTAGAATAATAAACACGACAATAATAATAGAGTTTCTGCCGAAAAGCAGAAACTCTAATTATGCTCACAAACCTTATAAAATAGTCAGAAGACCAGTGCACCATATATTGATTTAGGCTCAATGTCCGTAGTAGTTGTGTCAAGACTTTTTAAAGATCACTCTCTTATAGATTATTCAAGAAGAATCGTCACTTGCGGTTACTGGAAGCGCACAGTTTTCACAGAATCGATAATCTTAAGCATCTGTAAGTACACTTTCTACGTAGGCCTAGTACCCAAAATGAATCCACCATTGGTGATAATGCATGTGTGATATCAAAGATCCCGTAAGAAAATACCAAAGTCCGAAATATGACAATTCCGTGAACACAACGTCTTGACGTTTCGATTTATCAGCAACTTGATTTCGATTGTCAAATGTCTGGTGTTTTCTTACTCTTCAACATAAAGACATAACTATCAAATTATCAAAAATCCCGCAATGTAAATTTTGTTAGAATATTTCGTCTTTATTCGTCACAAAATTCCTTGACTGAAAATTTATCACACGCGTTCTAATTTCCAATGTAGACGTCTGTCTGTAGCAGATAAAATCTGCCGAAACGTGTTGTATTTATGTTCAAACATATTCATGTAGCCAAATGATTATCATTACTGTTAAAACCTCTTAGCCCAACAGCTACTCATCAGTTAAGATTTCACATCAATACCAATCGTTTCAGAGTTTTCGAGGAATGTCCATCACTGACAACTATTCCAGCGTTTGCACTTTCAGTTATGCGAAAATTAAAGAAACTGTGAGTAATTTTTTTTTTATAAATGTGATCTGTGCCTGAAATCAAATGATATGAAAATGTGAGCATCGGAATCTGGCCGTATGTTCTTATAACGCACTACAGTCAAGAATCTTCGTTAAATCTGACGATTTTCCTTAAATATTTCCTAAGGGTAATAATCCTTTCACGTATTAGGCTGGAAAGAGGTGGAATATGTATGCTTGATTGATCGACCCACTCCTTCTCAAAGCACACAAACATACGCACAAAAAATAAGAACCACACATACTTCCTCCCATGTAACTTTTATTTCTTTTCAGAAAGTTGCTATGCTAGCTCCCTCTGATGCTTCTACACAATATTCTCATTAGAAGTAAAAACGCTTTTAGATAGATTTAAAACGTTAAAGACTATCCTTTCGGATGATTGATGCTTAGGAATGTTGGTGCATACTACCTTAAGGAATCATGCTTTTAGTAAAACTTAGAGATACTTAATTAAGGAATTTTTTCATATCCCATGTCTGCAGGCCCATAGCCAGGAGGGGTTTCCGGGGTTACAGGACCCCCCCCCTAAAATTTCGATTGCCCTTTTTTCAGGGAGGCATTTTTTTGTTTACAAGTCAAATAAAAAGAACTACAGGAGATCCTTGATTTGGTCCGTTGGAAATATAAAGTGACCTTTTTTCTGAGGAGTTTTTGGTCGTGCACACAATATGTGCCCTCTTCTGTTAGAGTCAGTGCTCTTTTTGACTATAATATGTGCCCCTTACATAGCCTAGTGCATGTGCCTTTTTGAACTGGGTAACCTTGGATTTTTTCCCTCGCTCGCAAAGTATGTGCCCTCTTTGTTTAGAATCTGTGCCATTAAGGAAACTTAGTGTACGGTCCCAGAATGTAAAATGTCGTAGGCGAGAGCAGACTCAAAACCAGGCAGATAATGAATACAATACAACTTCACCAAGTTCTTTTCCCCGTGTTAAAGAATTCAGCATGTGGCTTTTGTATATAAATCCCCTTGCATTACGGGTCTTAATAAACTATGGAATGAATTAAGCGAAACTGAACTGAATGAAATGAGCGCGTATTATTTTCCTGTGGTGATACGACTTTCTCCGTGTTATTCCAGTCTTCAATTGAGCAGTAAGGGAGCGTTCGAAAGTACGTCCATTGGCTAGAGGGAGAGGGCCATGATTTTTCGAAAACATTAAGTACATGGGGTAGCGGTGTAATGCAGTGAAACCTCGTTACAACGGAACTCTCAGGACCAGGAATTTAGTTCGTTGTAACCGGTATTTCGTTGTATCCAGTAAAATTAGTTGAATATACTCACCAGACTTACGCTCCCTTTGCAGCGTTTCATTCGGCCCTACATCTTATCCGCTGCTTATTTTGGCCGTGATTTCCCCGTACAGCATTCAATAATCGATCGATAAAGCATCCGACCAATCAGAATGCGTTACGGTATGCATTCATGGGCAGCACCGTTTTGAAATAATGTAGCGACAGGCAATCGTGCGAAAATTTGCAGTGGTTGGTATTTCGTTACAAATGGAGAAATGAAACCACTGCGGGCGGAGTGTAATCTTGGTCAAAAATTAGAGTTCGTTATATCCAATAGTTCGTTGTAACGGGGTTCCAGAGGACATAAGTGAAAGGGATGGAACAATATTCAGTACAAAAGTCGCAATGGGGGGGGGGGGGGGAAATTGATAATCTGACAATTTTGGTGGACGGATCTTTAACGATCCCCGCGATGGCCCAAAAATCAACGAATGTTGTTGGTTAAGGCTCGACGACTCTAGGAAAGAATGTTCGAGAATCATCCAAATATTGAATCCTCGTTTCTCTCAATAGTGGCGAGGAAAATTACTGTTGAATATGATTGAAAATATTCCGAGCTGGAATTCTGCAAATCCTATGCTGAAGGTATCGATTTGGCTGTTGAATAGTATATCTAATATATAGAATTTCGAAAATACTATTTTGATTTTAAAAAAGAACTCTTAACCACCTGGCCATAAAACTTTTTAGAAAATTATAAAAAGAAGCCCTCCAATATTCCAGAAACTATGCATCAGTTTTTTTACCTACTCAACAATTCTTCCTGCTGTAATTGTTTGCAATGAATGTGTGCAAAATTAGTCGTGGGCTTAAGAAATTCCGGAATGGCCCACAAGATTCAGGTTTGTTAATAAAAACCGACGTGCATTTCGCAATTATGACAGAAACATGTTACGTAAGTCCCGTTCATTACGATCGCGGATTAAGACCAGTTTTCTAAAGTGTCACTTTTCGAGTACTATACGTTAACTGACGACCGCAGTTTAAATGTTTTGTCTTGAAACTTCTTTACTGAATATAATGGGGAAACCACGATATTGTTGTTTGATGACACAGGTTAATATGAATGTTGTAGTGAGAGGAGACCGTGCCACCATCTATCTCATCAGATGCCAGTCGGAAATATTATCGTTGAATACATGAAGAGCATAACAACAAAATCAAATTTTTCTAATAAATGGTAGTAGTAGTAGTATTTAACGTATCAATAACCCAGTTGGATTTCCAGGATGGGGGAGGCCTTTTTGAATGTATTTCCCCACACACTATCTACCCAGGATCAAACTGCAAATCTCTCATAAGAAGACGCACTAACCATTGTACCACGAAGGCACATAAATGCTCAACTTTATGTCGAAAAATTCTGACAATAACTGATTATACCCTGTTTCAATAAAATCAATTGAAATTGTTGGTACAATCGCGACTCTTATTGGCTCCCAGTCATTTAAAAATGTAACTGATATTTCGCTGAACTTTGAATTCATTGAACTCGTAGAAATAATTGTTTAAACGTCATTTAGTATTTTTTACCTCGACTTATTTCGCATAGTGTCTTTCAAAAAAGTGTACCTCCTGAATTGAAGTATTGTTTTAAAGGGATAAACCTAAATCATTGCAACAAAATGTGGTTTTATCTAATAAGTCGAGGTTTGGGGTGTGATTTGTCACTACTGACATATAACACATTTTCCATGTTTAGTGAATTTCCCTATTTTGGCAAACTGACCATTTCATTCACATGTCTCATTAATTAACTCTTGTCTGAAATAATTGTCTCACTGTTGTCTCATATATAAATATATTTTCATTGGTTGATGACAAGCGTATTACCGGTACCAGTTTACTTCATTCAATTTGTTGGTTTCATAAGCTTTACATATTTTAATGCATTGGTCAGTTTGGCAAGATACATTTTTCATTTTGTTACAATTTAATTAAGGTTTTTACCTTTGAAACAATACTTTAATTCTGAAGGAGGAACACTTTTCGAGACACATTTTATCGGATTGACCAGTCTCCGTGCACTTTCGCGTCCGTGTCTCTAGAACGGAGCTGTTTAATTTCATGAAATTATGTAGGAACTTGTGTCTTGATATAGCCAGGAAGCCATTTTCTTTGGAAGTGTCTATGATCCAAATTGGGCGATTGTTTGCAAAAATTGCTGTTTTTCAAACATTTTTGTTGTACATCTCATAAATAAAAGTAAAAGCTTTCTTGGTGAACTATGTTTTAAAAAAATCACGTAGAATCCATTGAAAATGGCCGAATAGCAGCCATCATTGTTTGCGTAGGTTGCACAAAAATGACCAAAAAGTTTTTTTCCTTTACCTCCCTTCTGTTCCAACAAAATATTTTAAAATTTGGCGTGTTCAGTATGTCATAAGATCGTTTTACATCAGTTGATATTTGTATTCGCGAGCGAATGCTGTCATCTAGTTCCTTCCGTTGTTTAACAAGACCCATTTTTGTTGAAAAATAGTGAATCTTTATATGGTTGCAAAGTAGTGGGGATAGTATACAGTCCTGTTTACAATATTGAAAAATTCCCATAACATTCTCTATAAATTCTGTTTATTTCAGCACGTTTTTTAACTGTGGACTGACGACGTTGCCAAATTTCTCTCATATTGAATCGATGAATGAGTTGATCATGTAAGTTATATTTGATGTCATTACAGTATCAATTTCCATAAGAGTTATCCCATGGTATTTCAGAAAAATGCACATCACCTGCTATTTTGCTAACCTGTTATCAATAATCAATGTAAGTTTATAATTTGATCGATGCAATGTGAAGAGCTACGTAATTTCCGCATGGCTGACCCTTTCGGTACATTGTTTACATTAATGGAAGTCACGTTCGCAGTTAAGACTGGCATGATTAGGGCAACTATAGTACTAGTAACCCTCTGTTGGCAAACAACTACATGCCTCGCTGATTTTCTATCTAATTTCACGGTGACTCCCATTGATGGGTTGAGGTTTAAACGTATCTAGAGATATGACTACCAGTATATACTTATACAATTTCGATAAGATGAAATTCTTGTTCCTGACCTGATTTAATATTCTATTATGCCATATACGTATATTATGTATCTTTTTAGAACAATTCAGGGAACTCGCATCACGACTATCAAGCCGTATGCGTTTAGAGGCGTAAACGTTTTTACCATGTAAGTAGATTGGCTATTTTTTGCAATGCCAACAGGGTGTCTCAGGGAATAGATCTTTTCGGTATTCTGAAAATCTAAATTAAAGTTCATTAGTAGCATTCCCATGTTTCAGATGCTCGTGCCATCTTATTTGGCCCATTCCCCCAATTCATCCCATTTGGCACTTCGTCCCTTTCCCTAGTCACTCTTTTCCCACTTTGCCCAGCACTTACATTATACCCCTTCATTTGGCACGCAATGAGCACGCACACACTGCAGGGGAAAATAGCAAATTCATAGCTCCTCCAATAAAACAAAATGTTGTATCACTTCTTTCGCTCAAAGTGAGAAACTGCATATTAACCAAACAGTAACTAATTATTTATAACTTATTTTTAATAACAATTATTTTACGGATGCTTGAAATTTTTTCAGACATATTGAAGGTAATTCGCTGAGAAGGATAGAAAATTATGCGTTTTCGGCATCAATGATATACAATATGTAAGTTTCACATCTGATTGTGGGGGCCAAAACCGTTGTTTGAATCAACCTATTAAGGGAAAATGGTTTTGTATTGGAAAATTAAGCCATTTAGGTGTTTTAAAGGTATTTTGAATTTCTTCAGAATGGAACTTAAAGGACAACTATGTTATGAAAGATTTCAATTTTTTTTCATTTTTCAGTTTTCTTGAAATAAGTCTAGATTTAGTTGAACCAATTCACACTTATTAAAAATCACTGGTGCAAATGCAATCTGCCTTATCCATATGTTCCTGCTCACTTGTTAATGCAAAATGGTGGGCATCCATTAATAACGCATTGAGCTACATTTTCTCATACCTCCACCTAACAACGTATCAATGCCATTTTAGGAATATAGATGCTCAACCTCTGGTTCTCATTTCCATTATTTCATTTTTCTAAAATTGTATCTATCTATTCTATTAAAAGAAGTTTTAAATTCAATGATTCACATGTGCGCCTTCCTTTCAAATATATAATTCAAATCAATTAAACATTTTGGTTCAAGTCGAAAATTGAGTCAGTCACTTCAACGAGCAGCAGAGAGTCTGGTATGCTGTCATAAGCTTTTTATTGAACTCTACAACTAAATGATTTGTTTGACTTTCAGAGATTTGCATCAAAATCCTAATCTCGTTTATGTAGGTGATCACGCTTTCGAAAATGTTTCTGATCTACATGCTTTGTAAGTACATGTAACCTTACTTAACCGTTACCGTATGCCATTGCCAAATTTTAACTGAGATCTTTTTTCAGGAATCTTTCGCGTACAAGTATCGTCCATCTTCCATCCAAAGGACTTGAGAACCTAGAAGAACTTACGATTGAACTCACATACACACTGCGGTCACTGCCATCAGTGGTTCATTTCACTAAAATGAAAATGGCTCGACTGACATTCGCAAGTCACTGCTGCGCTTTTAAAAATCCGGACAAACAAAATGAACAAGAATATCGGATTTTTATGGAAAGACAAGCCAAATTATACAAGAACTGTGCCAAGGATACGGCTGTCGCTTTGCATCATATATCCCCATTAACCGATATATTTTCTGATTCTGGTGTCACCTGGGACGACAAAGCCCATACTGCAATAACAAACGTTGTTATACCACCGCCTAATTGTACTGATAACACGCCTGTATTTCCTGGTAACAAGTTAGACTGTACCCCTCAACCCAATGAATTCAATCCATGTGAGGATGTTATGGGATACGAATGGCTGCGGGTTTTTGTTTGGTTCGTCGTGCTCATTTCCTTGCTAGCTAATTTTTTCGTACTATTCGTGATGATCGCGCATAGAAGCAAGATCACTGTTTCAAAGTTTCTGATGTCCAATTTAGCGTTCGCTGACTTCAATATGGGAGTATACCTACTGATGCTAGCGTGTATAGACATAAAAACACTTGGAGCATATTTCAACTTCGCTATCGGGTGGCAGTATGAAGGTGGCTGTCAAGCCGCAGGTTTTATTACTGTGTTTGCAAGTGAGTTGTCCATATTTACTTTAACAGTGATCACATTGGAACGCTGGTATGCCATTAGCCATGCCATCCATCTCACGAAACGTCTTAAAATGTCGCAGGCATCTGTACTCATGATACTTGGATGGCTTTTTGCATTAACGATGGCACTTTTACCTTTATTCGGTGTCAGCGATTACGGAAGCACAAGTATGTGCTTGCCTTTCAAAACAGAATCACCTCTTGATCACGCTTATGTAGTTGGACTTTTGCTGATAAATGGTATTGCATTCTGTATCATTGCGATGTGCTATATCAGTATGTACTGGCAGGTTAGGGGGAATAATACCACTGCTCGCAGTAGTGATGCTACTATTGCCAAAAGAATGGCTTTGCTTGTCGTCACAAATTTGGCGTGCTGGGCACCCATAGCATTCTTTGCTCTTACCGCAATGCAAGGGTTGCTACTCATTGATATTCGGAATTCGAAGATATTGCTGGTATTTTTCTATCCATTGAATTCCATGACAAACCCATTTCTATACGCAATCTTTACAAAACAATTTCGGAAAGATCTTTTTGAGATTACTGGTCAGCGGTGCAAGCGAAGGACAGGGGCACAGAGAGATCATTCTCAATCTGGAGCTGCTCTTCGAATTTCTACGTTTGGTCGAAACAGTACCAGTGGTCAACAATCGAACACTTTTCCGGTAAGACATTCATCTGAGGGTTCGGTGTTGACACAATATACTGATTTGAAACCAGGGAATAATTTAATGATAACGGCCAAACACGGACAACATTTGTCTCCAAAGGGTACTCCAAAAATGGCGCACAAAATTCTGCCAGTCAACAGTCACAACATACAATCAACCCCTGTGTCATGTGAAAGTAACACAGAAGCACGAAAACTAAGTATCGTTCCTGAAACTGGAAGTGACAGAGAGAATTCTTCCGATCACGAAGACATGAAATGTTTCATCACATCGCAAACACATTCGCCAATGAAGAAACATGATCTTGAATTGCTGAAGAAAGGAAAATCTATCAATGGTAACTTAATGGTTTGGACGTAAGGCGCATTACAATTAATTTGGTCTTTAAAATGACATTTTCGAAGTTTTCGCTAGAATAAAATAGATATGATTGGAGTGAGGGCAAATATTCTATTATGATTCGTTATGAACTGCTTATTCTATTTTGTCTGTCCGTCTTATTCCTATGTGCTTTACAATCTATAAACACTGGTTAATAGATAACTTACTTTCGATTTAAACCCAGAGATAAAAATCGAATAAAACCGGGACGAAACGTGGGATAAGTGTAATGATGGAACTCCTCATATCCGAATGGCACCCAAGGCAGGCCTATCAACATATACAACCTCGTAAAATCAGCCAGTTCAAGATTTATTGGTGCTCGATTCCCCTCTGTCGTCGGAGACGAGGGCTATGGTCTAAAGCTTGGTTCATGTCGACTGTAAATTTCGTTCCGTTCCATCCCGAGCATTTGTATGAGACTTGAGATATATCGAGATTAGTTCCGTACGCTTTCTGACACGAATGGCCCAGTCAAAGCGGATAAAAACAGTATAGAATCTGTGGAGAAGTATTAATGACTAAAGTCTCTCGCAAATGGCTGGTCGGAATGAACGAAACGGAATTTAGACTTCATCCATCCATCCACCCGTCCGTCCATATTTGTCTGGCCAATCCGTTTCCACCCTTAAGTCATCTTTGTATATAATGTGTATATGTATGAAATACTGCATAAGTTCAAGATAGTCGACGCAGCTACATTGGACTTTCACTACACTGTTTCCGTTTGCGAAGTAACCTTGATGCCTCGAACCTGATACAACGTACCAAACAGGAGAAATGGGTGAGCACTTCAAATTAAGAATTTAAGGCGTTTTTATGAACCAGCATATTCGGTATAGGTTGGCTATTTCGATTATTTAGCCGGTTAGTTGGGATTACCATAGTCGAATACGTTGGTCAATAAAAACGCCAATTACTAATTAGGGAATCCAACATGGCAGCGCCCATGGCAACATTAGCGACTTCATGCGAGGAGGTCGCCATCTTGGATAGGTAATCGTCATAAATGCTTTCCGAGTGAATCCTGAATATGCCAATCGATTAGGATAATCGATGTTCATAAAAATGACGGAATATAGCATATTCGGTGCTCATAAAAACGTTTTCCATAACCGTGTATGCTAATCGAGTCCTCGTAAAAACGCCTATACCTTTCATTGAAGAAGGTTTGCTTTACCACTAGATGTAGAAATCTCTCACAGAATTCATCCATAAAAAGTACAAATCAATCAAGAATTTGATTTTCAGATTCAAAGTTTGTAATATTATAGTTGTTTATCTAAAGTGGTACCTGATTTTGTGTCAAGTGGAGCATATTAAGAACCGACACAGCGCCTGGTGAATTTGAATAACTCACACATCGACAAGGTCATATCTTTCTACATATATCTTACAAGCCCAGCAATCTAAGAAATGTACAATTTTATTCCTAAATCGATTATACATTATAGACAAATATATTTGCAAAAGATATCATTGAATGTAACTTTGATGATTGACTAATCGCAATTGAGCGCAATGATCGATGTCAACTTTTTAACAGGCGCAAAGTATATGAGAATAAATCAGGGAACAATGCTATGTATAAAGTATATGAAATTGAAATCAAATACAAAGTAAATAATAATCAGAATTTAAAAAT
>JAYMFW010081100.1:0-10482 GCA_036785005.1 Tubulanus punctatus | reverse complement strand
ATATTTACCCCCCAAAAAACAACTGAAATCTCAAAATAAGTAGTCTTGCAACTTTTGACAACAAAAAGAATCATTAAAGGGACTTTACCATCATAAAAGTGGGTTTTTTCGATATTTCATGTAATTATTATATTTTTTGCCATGAACAGATCAATGCCCCTCAGCAAATTACTAATTCTGAGTAGGGAGGAATCTGAAGATTTGAATTGATCACAAAAACACAAGTAGAGTAATTATGCACTAGCAGTACCTCTCTTAATCAGATTAATTAATAGTGTAACTCTTCTGGAGGGTGGTTTTCCGGGGCGTTAGTTTTTCTCATACCCACACTAAGGTTGATGTTACTTTCAGTATAACCGAGCCGACCAATGGGTTTGACGAAATACCTTTAAGTTAAGACTATGCAGAAACTTAATACGAAAATAATTCGAAGGCCAAAAGTTCTGATAACTGATTCTGACGTTAAGAGCGTTCGGGTCTGTCTAAGTACCATGCCTCAGGATCACCTTCCTTTAGTTGAAGATGCAGAAATTTATTGCGAAAAGAATACAAATTGATATTGAGAGAATTGGAGCCCATGACCTACCATGTAGTAGGCTAGCCCACTAACCATTACACCACCGAGGCAGTGATGCCAATATTCGGATTTTTAATATGTTAATACAGAACCTGACCCTAACCCTAGGAAATACTGGATACAATCACACCTCGAGGACTCATAATCCCACCATCCAAGCCCTTATTACACGGTAAAACAAGAACCCGCTGCCCGCGCATGAAGGGGTACGCATGATGCATGGTCCCATAACCCTTTAACAATCTCAGGCTTTTTTACCCCTAAGCCCACCCTAACCCTATTAGGCTGCCTGAAGTATGTCCGGATAGTCAGGTCCTACCTACTGAAACCATAATTCTAAACCTATTACTTATAATAGGGAGGTGATCCTGAGGTATGTTGGCGACCCATTTGACGGCTTGGTTATACGAAGTAACATCAACCCAAAATTATGGGCCCTTTATGACAATAATGAAATTGATTGCTGATTAATTCATTGATGCCAATGTGAATTTAACGAGATTTGAGAGAGTTCGTTAACCTTCGTGATTCTTTTCCGTTGATTAGTTGAAGAAAAAAAATCATAATAACCATCAATCATTATGAAATTAAAAAAGCCTGAAATAATTCCTATAGTACTGTACAATTCCAGTTACTTTGGCAGGTATGCTCGACTGAAAAATGACAAAGTCCGCAAAATGTGCTATTCGTCGGAGGGGACCGGCTTCAAAATAGAATAAGTTATTCATTCGGTTGCCATCATTGACCATTTTGCCTGAAAAATGACCAAAATGTGCTATTCGGAGGGGACCGGCTTCAAAATGGAGTAGCTGTTTATTCATGCTAGTTTATGTATGCTTGGTCTGAATCAAACTGTATATTCATTGAATTGTGAATTCTTGTTGAGATATATTTTTTGATACGATAAGCTACAGGATGAATCATGTTAATCGTATCATCTATGCCACTTATCTAAACAAATCTAATCGTATCGATTCGCTCGGTGTGTTCTCATCACGTTACCAAATCGAATCGTCCTACCTTGGAGGAATTAACTAGTCTAGTTAATTCCTCCGAGGTCCTATAGATAAATGCTACGTCGTACCGCTCCTTGGTTTAACAATGGCCGACTTGAATTAATGTACCCGGACGCGGATATAGGGGGTCTTATGGGTCTTGTACCAGACCCTCAAAATCTTGAAAGCCCTTTTTCAAATTTCGTCAGAGAAGTCGAGCTAATACACCTGCATATTCCAGATATAATTTTCACCTGGAAACGCTCTAAAATGCATCTCAGCCTTCTCATTTTCCAGATTTTTGGGGGGAGGCCCCCCAGGCCCCCGCTGATGCTTCGCACCGTTGAGCCCGAAGCCTCCCCAATCCGCATAGAAAGTGCCCTTTCAGAATTCACAAGACGTTCAGATTTGACCCCTGAATCAGCCCTTCTGGTACCAAATCGCATCAAATCGTCCTCAGAAACGATTTGGTCGATTATGGTACATGCGTTGCAGGGCCGTAGCTCTAGGGGGCAGGGGTCTTGCCCCTCTCCTCCCCCCAATAATTTGGAAAGGCTTAAACGCGCCGTGTAGGGTAATCGTTGTATAGCCGATTTGGTTAGATAAATCACTTCATCAAATCGCTTTGATACGATTCGCAAAGATAAAGTCAATAGCTGTTCACACAACCGAGTTAACACCCCCCTCACTATTTCGAATTCTGACTCTTCGAGCATTTCACGGCAACGTAACTGGTATTCTAAAGTATATCCATAGCTTTCATTGTGTAGGATATTTTCTCTATTATGAAATTACTAACTGAGCTATATGTAGTGCAAAATAAAACTTTACTAGGCATGTGTTACTCTATGTGTATTAGGTTTGCGTATTGATAAATCATTTAATACGCATCTCGGAATGAAAGGGTTAATTTTGTAAACTCTACGAGTTGTTTAGGCCGAGAAAAAATTGATGCTTTGATTCCCCTCACACTTATTCCATCGGAGATGATATCACGCTATTAATTACGCAATTCAGGCAGGTATTTTACAGGGGCGTTCCCAGGGGGGATTCCAAGGGTTCCAGGACCCCCCTATTTTATGCCAACTGATATATTTCGATCAGTTAGATAATTTCTAACTTCAGCGAAAAGAATTTATGAAAAGGCTATTACGCGGAAAATATGTATGAATGGACTTATTAAAGGGGTCCTGTAGTGTTCCTTCCGAAATTTATGGGTAGGGACAGTAGGGGAAGAGCGAAGTGGAACCCCTCCCCCTTCAAAAAATACGCCCCTGTTTCTTATTTAAGAATTAGATATTACACGCGGGCGCATGTTTTCTAATTGGAAACCCATGCCTCAAAATTATTCTCAATTTCATTCGCTGTAAGTGATGCAGGTGGATTTTCAAAGCGATGTCATATTAAGTCCATAAATAAAATATCTGCCAGAAAAACGTGATAAAAAGCGCCCTATCGCATCATCTCTAAGGGAATATAAGTGTGATGGGAAACAATGTATCAATTCTTTCGGGCTTCTATGGGTGTTTTTTTCAATTGTACCACCTCCTCAAAAGGTAGCACTTTTAAATCGATTGGTATCGGCTTATGGTTGGTTTTTGATTAGATTGAGCACTGGTTACCTTCATGAAATCAGCCTATAGGGGTCGTTGATAAGAAGTACCCCCTCCAGTATACGCTGAATCAGACATTTTTACGCAAATTTGACTTGACACCTTCCCTTTTGGCGCTAAATCGAGGCTTTAGGAGAAAACATTACAGAAACTTGACCTTAGGATGCTAAAAAACGTGCTACTACTATCAAAATAACACCAATTCAAACGATTCGAACAAGTTTCAATTTTTTATGAAAAATATATTTTGCCAAGACGCGACCTGCGAAAAATTTCAATTTTCGACAACAAATTTTATTCAAAATGTTTCTCAGATATGTTATAGAGATTGAATAATTCATTACGCTTGACTAAAAATAATATTGCATTATCTGATTTTTATTAAAAAGGACATGTATTGCATTTTATGCATTCGAATATGAGCGGCCCTTTCTATCTCGGATTATAAAACTTCTCGTGTCCGCTGCGTTTTTAACGAAGATTTAATTTCTAAAAATTGACCCAAAAAATTGTTGATACCTTGTTTCTCATCACACTTATTCATTAAGTGGTGACGCGGGCGGGCGCTTTTTATCACTTTATTCGGGCAGATATGTTTCATTTATGGCCTAAATATTTCTAGCGGGCGCATAATTTTCTAATTAAAAACCAATGTTAAATGTTTTTATATGCTGTAAGTGACGCCGGCGGATTTAAAAAACAATCTGCCTAAATAACGGGGTAAAAAGCACCCGCCCGCGTCATCTCTGAAGAATGATTGTGATGAAAAACAAGGCATTAGGCGTTTTAGGCATTTTAGGCGTTACGTATAATTTCTTACCATGAATCCTGCACCTGTGCTGCCCCCGGCATCAATCGGAGATACCGGATGAACTAACTCTTACAGTTCTCTCTGTTAGAGTAAAAATCCCACAATCGAACAATTTTAAATTAAGTAAAATACTAAATTTGTTCGATTGTGGGATTCTTACTCTAGCTTCGTACACGGATATAGTGTTATCTCATCATATAATTCTCACCGTTATTGTTTTTTCCAGGCTGGTCTCGCCGCAGCGCCGGCGCGCGCCGTTTCTGCCGTGAAAGAAATGAACATTCCACAGAAAATTAAGGACATCAAACTGCCGGACTTACCGTCGATAAAACTTTAGATATCTAATGACTGAACTTTGCTGTCGCGTGGGAGCCGCCACCAGGGGGTGAGAGGAGTAGTTTCAAACATTGAACAATAATTCGGGACCGAGCTTCGCGTCAATGGCAGAAAATTTCTTCGAACTTCGTCGCGCTCATTGGTCAATTTAATCGCAACAACAAGTCTCCGCGTATCTAAGACTTTAAAATCATTTTCCACAGACTTTATGCTTTATACAGTGAAACCTCGTTACAACGAAACTCTCGAGACCAGAATTTAGTTTGTGTTAACCGGTATTTCATTGCATCCAGTACAAATGAGTTGCATTTTCTCATCTGGATCAGAAATTACAGTTTGTTATATCTGATATTTCGTTGTAGCGTGTTCATTATAACGAGGTTCCACTGTATCAGCTTTCCATTGCTGCCCCCTCAAAGTTCAATCGGTGGAATGTTTTCCAAAGTGGTGGGGGGAGTCAAATCTGAAAAAAAGAGAATAACTCTAAAAGATATGCGCAACCCAGTCCCAGCGGCCCTGGTTTACTCTCCATCAAAAAATGCAGATGACGGATTTTAAAAAGTGCATTTTTCCTCCTATGGGGGCGCTGCCTGTTCCGATTTCTCATTCATTCAAAAGTGTTGTCAGTAACAAAATGAACATTGATACAGTATGCATGTACATGAATGTATATAAATGTAGATAAATCGACTTATGTATATATAATACTAGTCAGTAAGTGATGATGATAAAATTGGGAATAAAATAGATCTATTATATCTATAAATATATATTATCTATTGTTTTGATTGTTTACTATCTTCAGTTGATCTTAGATTGAGCGGATCCAACTATGAAGTTGATCAAATTCGCAGTAATCCGGTTTGTACGATAGCGAAGCACGAGACAATTATCTGCCGCTGCTTTTGGAATTTGAGTGCCGGTGAAGAATTTTCTCTAGTATGACTCGATTTGTGCCTAACGAGTCTTAGTGTCGGACAGAGCGTGACTCGCATTGCTTTTTTAGCCCACTTGGAACTTTAGTCCCAGCGAGCTATGCGTTCGGTTTTCATCTGTCGTCCATCCGTCTGTAGACGGAAATCAGTTTTATGAGAAAGTTTTCGCCATGCATTAAGCTATTGCCATGATATTTGGTGTGTAGAACTATCTACCCTAGGGCTATCAGGAATTTTTCCAATCGACATCTGCTGATTTTGCCACCTCATATATAGAGACGAGATCCAAATCACTTAGAATCAAGATCGAAATATGCGAACTCGATAAACACAAATGGAATTGAACTGTAAATTTATTTTGCGTTTACATAACTCTAAACATTGGCTAAAGCCCTTCCTCTGTGAAGTTAGGCCCCTTCCGAGTTGATCGAGAAACTCCCCCACAACTTCATTGTTAAGCTTGGTGATTTTCATATTCCGGGAACGGGTCTACGAATCAAGTTCCAGGATCCGATCAGGAAAATAGGACAGACTTAGCTATCACGACCGGCCCCAAAGTCGATGCCTGGATCGGTCAGAAATACACCTGCAAATGGATTAGTTCGTATATTTTTGTTTTGTTTTGTACTTATACCAAATCCCCAGTCCCAGGACGACAAGAACGTGAAGCGACCGAGTACCCAAAGTTTAACTGCCGCATATTACTTAAGTCAACTTGTAAAAATGGTAAGCTGATAACTTTTGGATTTCATGGCCTAAATATGGCCATGTAGATCAATGACTTAGGCTTTAGTACATGTTGGATTCCGGACTCCATCAATTTTGTAACTGGACGCCGGACTCTACTCTTGATTGAACTGGATTCCGGACTCCAGGTACATTGTGAATTCCAAAGATGGTTTTACAATACGGTACTCATTACTTCAAAATCTAGAATGCAGGACTTTAGACCTATTTGTCACTTTGAATATCTTCCCAAATATCCACGATTACTGTTTGAGTGTTACGAAGAAACGAAATGTTGTTTCAAGGAAATGAAATTGTTTCAAAGAACGAAAAAGATGTATTTTGACGCGTCAAATGATAAATGCAATTGACAGAATATCCACGATATGTTTTGACGCGTCTTTGCAATCAATCGTCAAAAAGTGTTACCAAGAAAAGAAAATATGTTTCAAAGAAAAAATATTGTTTCAAAAAATGAAAGAGATTTGACATGTCAAAAATGATGTTTCTATTTTGACGGGATTGATGTCGCTAGAGACATGCTAGATAATCAAAGTAGTTTGCCAAGAAGAAGGTAGATTTGTTGATTTATTTTGACGATTATCATATGTTTTACACAAGGAGTACAAATTAATATGTTATGAATGACAGTCATCAGGACTTAAGAAATCCTGAGATTATCAAGCCGAAGCCCTTGACATAAGTAAGAATAAATATGCGCATTATACAGCGTGGATAGCAAGAAGGATACACGATTTACATTCGGTTGAGAAATGAAAGTGTCCAAAAATTTAATGACTTTTTCTCAAATATCGGAGGTCTAAGATTAATGATCCGGCAAGTCTACATTTACTTTCACTTTATTTTTTAAAAATATTTAAATTTCATTTCAATCCCCCTTCCCCCGATCCCATGTGGTGCGGCCCTTCAGTCCTCGGCGTTTGTAGTCTTTATCTCAAATTCGAATCCTAGGGAAAATTTCCGGCGACGCCGATGTTTATTCAAACTTGATTATTGATAACAGCTCACTTTCGGTCACCCACCAGTGCATTTTGGCGGTGGAATGTAATTATGACGTCATAGCATTAAGCCCTATACACCGCAGTATATAATTCATTCTGATGCACGGCGTGTTTGGGACGGCAGGCCAGAGTAGGTGTCTTAATTCCATCAAGGTAAAATGAAAAGATACCAGATATTATGTTTTAAAAATCAATTGATCGGTATTTTAGGTTCGACTTTTTATCTCGGTGGATATGGTTATTTTTAGAGTTGGTTTTGAATGCTTTAATGACGGCCTTACTCAGTATAATACTCGAATGATTTTAGATCAGATGTGTTTTTACTGACGTTCATTATTCAGTATATCACTCGAAACGTATTATTTTTGATGGCATTTAATTATTTCAGTTGATTTTGCCGGGTTTTTAAAGTAGGTTTTAGACATCAGTGCTTTTAATGACGTTTATCTCGGTTGATGTGGCCGGGTTTTTAAAGTAGGTTTTCGATATGTGTTTTCGCTGACGGCCGTTATTCAGCATATTACTTGATACATATAATTCATGATGAAGTTTATCTCGGTTGATGTGACCAGGTTTTTAAGATTTTAGATATCAGATGTGTTTTTTTTAATGACGGATAAGCGTATTGTTTATGATGACGTTTTTTTTCGGTTGATATGGCCGGGTGTTAAAGTTGATTTTAGATATCACATGTGTTTTTAATGAAGGCCGTCAGTCAGTACATTACTCAAAACGTATTCTTTATGATGCCATTTTTTTCGGTTGATGTGGCCTGGTTTTTTATTTTAAAGTAGATGTACTTTCACTTACGGCCGTTATTCAGTATATTACTTGAAACGTATTATTTTATGATGACGTTTATCTCAGTGGTTGTGGCCGGGTTTTTAAAGTTGATGTTAGATATCAAATGTGTTTTTTAATGATGGCCGTTCTTCAGTATATTACTTGAAACATATTATTTATGATGATGTTTATCTCGGTTGATGTGGCTGGGTTGTTAAAGTTGATTTTAGATATCAGCTGTGTTTTTAATGAAGGCCGTTAGTCAGTATATTACTCAAAACGCATGATTTATGATGAAATCTTTCTCGGCTGATGTGGCCCGGTTTTTTAAAGTTTGTTTTAGATATCAGAAGTGTTTTTAATGACGGCCGTTAGTCAGTATATTACTAGTGTGAGTAGTGAGAAGCATACACAATTTGAATTGGGTAAAGAAATTAATGTGTCCGAAAATTAGTAGCTCACTTTCGGTCACTCACCAGTGCATTTTGACGGTTTAAGGTAATTAAGACGTCATGCACACAGCCTTATACACCGCAGTGTATAATTCATTCTGATGCATGGCGTGTATAGGGACGGTAGGCCAGAGTTTGTGGTCTTAATTCGATCAGGGTAAAATGAAAAGATACCAGATATTATGTTTTTGATATCATTTGATCGGTATTTTAGGTTAGATTTTTTATCTCGGTTGATTTTTATAGCTGGTATTGAATACTCAACTGACGGCCATTATTCGGTATAATACTTGAAAAACATCATTTATTTATCTCGGTTGATTTGGCCGGGTTTTTAAAGTTGATTTTAGATATCAAATGTGTTTTTACTGACGGTCATTATTCAGTATATTACTCAAAACGTATCATTTATGATGGCGTTTATTTCAGTTTATTTTGCCGGGTTTTTAAAGTAGGTTTTAGACATCAGTTTTTTAATGACATTTATCTCGGTTGATGTGGCCGGGTTTATGAAGTAGATTTTTGATATCAGATGTGTTTTTAATGACGGCCGTTAGTCAGTATATTACTTTTAAGGTTTTATTTATGCTGACGTTTATCTCGGTTGATGTGGCCGGGTTTTTAAAGTTGATTTTAGATATCAGATGTGTTTTTAATGACGGCCGTTAGTCAGTATATTACTAAAAACGTATTATTTTATGGTGACGTTTATCTCAGTGGTTGTGGCCTGGTTTTTAAAGTTGAATTTTGATATCAAATGCGTTTTTAATGACGGTGGTTATTTAGTATATTACGGTACTTGAAATAATTCTATGTGATGACGTTTATCTCGGTTGATGTGGCCGGATTTTTAAACTCGATTTTAGATACCGGATGTGATTTTACTGAATGCCGTTATTCAGTATGTTACTCGAAACGTATTATTTTATGATGAAGTTAATCTCGAGTGATGTGGCCGAGTTTTTAAGGTTGATTTTGATATCATATGAGTTTCTAATTACCTCCGTTATTCAGTTTATTACTTTAAACGTAATATTAATGATGATGACGACGATGATGATGATGACGTTTATCTCGGTTGATATTACCAATTTTTAAAAGTAGATTTTAGATATCAGATGTGCTTTTAATGATGGCCGTTATTCAGTATATTACTCGAGACGTATTATTTATGATGACGTTTTCTTTTTTGGTTGATGTGCCTTGGTTTTTAAAGTTGGTTTTAGATATCAGAATGTGTTTTTATTGAAATTTTGACTGATGACCCATTTTCATTTTCTCTGATTTTTATCTGGAGTTTCACCTCAGTTATTGATTTGGTTGGGGTTTTAAAATTGGTTACAGGCCGAATTGGCGCAGGTGTGTTTTTATCGACATTGTCTGGATAATGGTCTAAGAAGTGCAAACAAACCAGGGACTCTCAACTGTAGAAGCAACCACGACTCATGGGAAAGACGAGCCAGTTATCTATATCCTTTAACAATTGTGAAAATATTTTCTTAGAACGGTTTTGATACCCTATCACTCGAGCAGTGTTCTGATGAGCTCGGTTTTTACTGACATTAACTGAATGATGGCTGTATTTTAGTGACATGTACTGTATTTTATGCTGATTGTACGCTATGTTATGATGATTTATGTACTATATATTTTCATGTTAATATGTAGCCATGTTGTATTATGTATTGGTATGTACTGTCTTTTACGTGGATATGAAATTGGTTTCATTTTGAAAGATGTATGTACTGTATTTTGAGTTAATAGGTAGCCTACCGTATTTCATATTGATATGTATTGCGTTTTATGTGAAATTCGTAAATATTTTAAATATTTTATCTCGGAAGAGGTCGGGTTTATATAAATGTAATTTCACACCGAAGAAAACCCAACGAAAAACCAGGGACTCAATAGGGAAGAAAAGGAATGTCAGACACGATCAACTGAAGCAGCAACCACAACTAAGGGAAAGACTCAGTTATCGATTATCTTTAACATATTAGATTTTTAGGAAACATGTTTTTGTATCCAAGACATCGATATTGTCTATGTGTGATATTTCATCTCGGTTGATATGGTTACTTCTAGACTTGGTTTTGAATACATTTCTGACGGTCTTTATTCAGCATAATGCTTGAAACGCATTATCTATGATGACGTTTATCTCGGTTGATGTGGCCGGATTTTTAAAGTTGATTTTAGATATCAGATGTGATTTTACTGAATGCCGTTATT